>JAWQRP010001201.1:0-20456 GCA_033557875.1 Quadriops clusia | reverse complement strand
AAATAAATGTTTTTCGGCCATCCGCCATTTTTTTGCAGAAATGTTTATACCATTGTATGCAGAATTACTTGACGATTTAAAATATGTAAAAAAAAATTCATCTTCATCATCACTTTTATGGATCCAAATGCGCTTGCGCAAAAACTATGAGCGGCAAAACAAAACACTACTAGCGTTTTTTCGAGCTCTTTAGGTGCTGAGTAAATCCTGCAAGTTTTATTGTTCTAAGTTTGTTAATAACGCTGTAATTTAAGTGGGCCTTCTTAGCTGGACCACCCTGTATATTCAATTTTGAGTATAATGTAGTCAATTTTGAGTATAATATATTCAAGTTTGAGTATAATATATGCAATTTTGAGTATAATATATTCAATTTTGAGTATAATATATTCAATTTTGAGTATAATATAACCAATTTCGAGTATAATATATTCAATGATCGTTGTTCATATATTCTTACAATCTATTGATTTATTTATAACGTGTTTTTTCTCGATAGTTATCGTTAGTTAGTTAACTCACCATCAAATTGGTACTGAATAATATTGTTGAAAATCTCCAGCAAGAAGAAGACAAGATGGTGGTTAGTCGATGATGAGAACAGGAACCAAGGGGTACTGAAAGCCTCCAACAGATGGAGCAGTTTGGTGCTGGCAACCATCGAAAGCGTCTTAAGGTAAGGAGAAACTGAAATTAAATTTTAATTACTATTTACTATTAGATTAGATTTATTCACAGTTTAATAAGCATGAGGTTTGACTGGGCAATACGTTTCAAATGTGCATAATTTTTTCACATTTCTTATATCCATTATTTTCACACATTTCTCATATCCATTATTTTTTTACTATTCTCATATCCATTATTTTTTCACATTTCTCATATCCATTATTTTTTATCGAATATTTCGACTTACCATTGACTAGAATCGTAAGCAAGCAGTCGAACAAAGGTTGCAATCTCTGGTGGCCTGTGGTGATGATCTTGTGGAAAACTATAATAAGCAAATCGGCGTGAGTTCCCGTAAAAACGGGAATGTCCATCGGGATAGTCGCTGTGTAAGGTTTATTCAAACGAACTCCAAAATTCCTTTCTCCTGACAATAGCAGGAGAATGAAGACGCCAATGTGCATCAAACCGACTCTTGCTGCAACACACAAAGGAATATATTATTCAAAAACACCTAATAAATTAAATGTAAGTCAATAAAATGAAAACGAATAACAACCAATAAAATGAAAACGAATAACAACCAATAAAATGAAAACGAATAACAACCAATAAAATGAAAACGAATAAAATGAAAATAAATAAAATGAAAACGAATAATATGAAAATTAATAAAATGAAAACGAATAACAACCAATAAAATTTAAACTAATAAAGGATTAAAATAAAAGACAAATTACGTACATTGATCAGCCCTGGAATCATTCAGATGATACAAAATAGGGACTAAGATTTCCAGAACATCGCTGCTTTTCAAAACGAAATACAAGAACTTTTTGTTGTAATCGCACATCTTCCAGAAGAACACCAATAGCTCTTGATGAAAATGAACCTTTTTCGTCGAATTGGGCAAATAGGTTTGCACCAATGGATTGTTCAATAGCCTTGTTACTCCATGGAGGACGAATTGGAAATCTTCGTCCCGATGGATTCTCGATAGGTAGTTAATGAATAGATTGTCTGGAGTGGAATTCTGAAATAAGAATCGAGATGAATAAATTTAGAAGTAAAAATAGAAATAATAATAAAATTAGAAATAATAATACAAATAATAATAAAATTAGAAATAATAATACAAATAATAATAAAATTAGAAATAATAATACAAATAATAATAAAATTAGAAATAATAATACAAATACAAATAATAATAAAAATACAAATAATAACAAAAATAAAAAACTCACTTCTTCTCCATCGGCAACAATAGAACTTGTATCATGATCCAAAGTTACAATCAAAATTTGCAAGGCCGCCTCGACAAGAGGTTCCAAAGAATCGTTAAAGATGAGATGATTATACGGAAGACCCAATCCAACTGGATCATAAGCACATACTGTATTTAGTAAAGAAGTGAACATCGGGAGAGCATGACGATTTTCAGCACATGTTAAATACCTAAAATGAAACAGAAATTGATTAACAAACGATAGAAATTAATTGTCGGAAGCTAAAGAACTAAATAGTTAAAAGGAAACTTACGCAATCCACTTATTAGGACTTTGAGTAATGTCCACAGGAGGTTGATACATCGTCTCGCTGAAGCAAGTAAGCAGCAATTTGAGAAGTTCCGTTCGGTTCGAATCTAAGATCGGATGTCTCGGAGGAGAATGGGCAAAACCTACTCCAGCTTCCCATATGTATTCGCAGCTGTCGATTGCCGACAACTCCTCGGCTTTATCCTAAAAACGATAAATACTTGATAATACATAATATAATGATAACGTATATTATAATAATAGAAACAAAATATAAAACAATAGACACTTAATGACAAACCTGCAAGCCCGAAAGAATATAAATAAATATAATATGAGGAAAAATAAATATAATATCAAGAGAAATAAATATAATGTGAAGAGAAATAAATACAACATCAAGAGAAATAAATATAATATCAAGAAAAATAACAAGAAATTTAATTAATAAAGAAATTAATTTCATCACTACTTACAGGACCGCTTTTCCGACTCCCGATCACCGTAAAATCAGGACAAAACAACAAATCGCAGATGGCATTTAAAAGCGATTGCGCCAAAGGAAGCGATTCGTCTTCATCTTCTCCTTGGCTCGGAAGAGATGACCAAAAGAATCCCCTCCATTCGGAATCCTCGAAAATGTAGGGTAAAATTCTAGTTAGCAAACGAACGCAATTCAAGACGGTCTGTTGCTCTTGCTGAGTACGGCAACTGTTGTCGACAGCTTTTACAAGCTTCTCAACGGCTTTATAGCAAAGGGTAGCCAAGTTCGACGGGGCTTCTTCCCTTAAAGCCCTTATCTCAGCTGCGGGAACCAACGTGAATATATCCTGGACATTGTTCACGTTTTCTGACCAGAATTGTTCCCAAAACGCTTCATCGGTAGCATCTATCGGCTGGAAATAAATACATATGTGGTATTAAATACTTACTTGGTATTAAATACATATGTGGTATTAACATATGTATGACATTACAAACTCACACAATGAGTGTGTATCTACATAGGCACATAATGCAATGAGTTAAAGCTTAATGCAGATGAAAGGTTAGTAAATTAATAATGTACGAACCTCTGTCTTGGACGTTAATTGCACTACTGCCTTTCTAAAGTTTAATTTCGTGTCAATGTTCCCCATATTTACTCTTGAAAAGATTCTAGCTCAAATGTCAGCTTGGCTTGACATTTCATTGACGTAAATGACGTTTATCGGCAGGTTCCTGCTTTACAACTGTGTACCTTACTCCCATTGGTTGTTTACTAGGCGCAAATGCGACATCTAACGGGAGATGTAATTGCTACCATTATTATTATCACATTCTGTGTTATTATTATTATTAGTAATTAATAACTAATATATATTTTTTAAAATAGATTTATTTATTATTATTATTATTATTTATTATTATTAGTATTTTTTTTTTGTATTATTGTTGGTACTATTTTATTATTATTGCTATTATACAAATATTTATTGCTATTATCAGTATGTAAAATATGTATTATTATTTAAGGTTTTAAAATATTATAATAATCACATAGTAAAATCATATATATATTTAAATAATATCCATTTTTTGCAGTTGTAAACTAATCAATTCCTCCTGCAAAGAATGTATCCCCTGACAATCAATTATATGTTCCTCAGAAGAGATCTTCTGCTGCTGGCTATATAGCCTTCCATATAAATCTTCCAATTTACTAAATGTTCCTTCTGCTTCTTTTGCACTTATCGCAAAGCAAGCCGTTATGCAAGGAAATTGCTTTTGGATAGCGAGAAAATTGTTTTGCTTCTTTATCTCGAACTGATGCTTCAATCTCTCCAGCTTGAGCAAATTGAAAATCTCTTCCCGCAACTTGTTTATTGTTTGCAAGTTTCTGGTTCTTTCGATTTCGTTTTCTGAGTCTTGCTTTTGAAGGAGATCCTCGTAGTACACTTTCAATTGTTCCGTGTTCTCCAGTTTGTCGAATTCCGCTTTGCAGGCTACAATCTATTTATGAATGAAATAATTCATTAAACTAATTGTGTAATTATTAAATTTAAGTATATTATTAATATTAATTAAAAAATTAAGTCGATAATTAAAAAATTAAGTAGATAATTAGAAAATTAAGTAAATAGTTAAAAAATTGAAATAAATAATTAAAAAATTGAAATAAATAATTAAAAAATTGAAATAAATAATTAAAAAATTGAAATAAATAATTAAAAAATTAAGTAGATAGTTTATAAAACTAATAAAACAAACAATTAACTCACTTCATTAGCATGCCCTTTAATATCCATTTGGCACTTCAATTTGGCTATTTGTTTGCTATAATCCTTCTCTAGACTTCTGTACATTTCTTCCAAGTTGCGCAAAGACTCTTGCAAAAATTCTATTTTCTCCTCGTGTTTACGATTGTTTACACAGAGCGAATGGCTTTCTTTTCCCACTTCTGATTTAATTATTTGCACTGACTCTTGAATCCTAATAGTAATAATAATTATAATTATGCACATATAAATAGATAATAGATATTCTAATAATAATAATAGTAATATGAATAATAATAATAGTAAATAATAATAGTAATAACAATAATAATAGTAATAACAATAATAATAGTAATAACAATAATATTAGTAATAATACTAATAATAATAGGTAATTACTTTTGGTATTGTTCTTCTTTCAACATTTTCAACTCCTGAAGCTCCTGGTCCTTGCTGCAAAGTCTCGTCTCATACGACGCCATCAAGGCATTAATTTTATTGTCGTACAAAGTCTTCAACTTCCTAATTTGACTGTTATATTTGTCCTCGATCCTTTGCATTTGGTTGCCGAATTGAGCTTGTAATTGTAACGCTACCGTACTTGCTTCCCTTTGCACAGCTTTTTGTTGCTTTGCAATCTTCTCTTGTTGTGCAGCCTTTTCTTGTTGTGCAGCCTTTTCTTGTTGCGCAGCTTTTTCTTGTTGTGCAGCCTTTTCTTGTGCACTCTTTTCTTGCTGTGCTGCCCTTTCTTGCTGTGCAGCTTTTTCGTGGTTTGCAGCCAATAAACCCTTTAGCTTGTCCTCTAGAATACTAACCATCGACCTTAACTCTAGATTCTGTTTTTGCGTCTCTTCTAGAGTTGTTTTCAATATGTTTACGTTTATGTTGCAATCTGATGTTTCTGTGTAACGATTCGATTGTAGCCCGGATTTGAAGTCGATTAGTTCTTGTAGCTTTGTTTTCAAATCGCTTACTTCGGAATTTAGGGTTGTGATTTGTTTCTCTGCCTCTGAGTTGTCTAGTCATTATATAAAATAATAATTAATATAACTTATAATTAACATAAACAATAATTATAATAATAATTAAAATAAACATGAATTAAAATAATAATAAAAATAAACAATAATGAAAATAAACAATATTGCAAATAAACAATAATTAAAATAAACAATAATGAAAATAAACAATAATGCAAATAAACAATAATGAAAATAAACAATAATGCAAATAAACAATAATTAAAATAAACAATAATGAAAATAAACAATAATGCAAATAAACAATAATGAAAATAAACAATAATACAAATAAACAATAAGTAAAATAAACAATAATTAAAATAAACAATAATTAAAATAAACAGTAATTAAAATAAACAGTAATTAAAATAAACAATATTTTAAATAAATAATACTTTAAAAAAATTAATACGGATTAAAAAAAAATTTAAGTAAACAATAATGTAACCAAGCACAAATTTACTCACGTAAATTGAACGCCTCCTGGCACGTCTCCATCCTCTTCGCCAGAGAAACGTTTTCCTCCTTCAAGTCATCGATTACTCCCTTCAAAGCGACGACTTTTGCCCTCTTTCTCTCCTCAAACCGTTCTGAAAGATGCCTCGAGCATTCTTGGAAACTCACCCTGGAAACGTCCCCCGCCGCCGAGGCCGTTTCCGATTGAGAGCTTATTTCCGACAGATCGTACCAGGAGTCCTCCCGTTCGCAAGAATTCTTCTTGGGCACTAGCATACGAGGAAAACTGTGATCAGATTGCGAGGCTCCCACATATTTCCTCAATGTAACATTTGTCGGGTCTCTTGAGCTTATAAAGCTGGAGTTAAAGGTCTCTTGCCCACTGTATTCTTGCTAATAAGTTTGACAAAAGTCAAAATCGACAACAAATTTTGTTTCGACTTGCTTGCATTGAATATATATTTATTTTATATATATATTAATATGTACAAATATAAATAGTCAGTATAAATAAAATAAATATTCATTTGTGTTGGAGCTGTGATTATTCAGATGTAAAGGGTGTTAATTTACTTTATTCGGTCGATGATAATAGTCATACTATCTAGTTTTTGTAAGTGGAATGTAATTAGTGATTCTTTAGGTTCCGATCATTATCCCATCATTTTAAGTTCAGATCATGAAGCTCAGTCTGTGTGGTTTTCCTCTAATAAAATATGGAAAATAGATCAGGCCGATTGGTTCGCCTATAGTAATTACCTATTAGAGAATGTCCAGTGTGTATCTGACTTTAATGGCCTTATAGATTTGATAAATGAAGCAAGTAATATTTCAATTCCCAAATTATAAATCAATAGATTCAGAAAGTTCAATAAATGCAAATCATGGTGGAATAGTCAGTACTCTAAAGCAGTTGAAAACAGGAAGAATATGTTATATATTTATAAAAGAAAGAAAGTTCCCTTAATTATAAAAAAGTTGATGCGCAATGTAAGAGATCTGCTAAAGCGGCTAAAAGAAAGAGTTACAAGAATTTTTGTGAAAATTTAAATAATAACACGACCATATCAGATGTTTGGTTGCTGAAACCTAACAAGCTATCTAAAAAAGTTGATTCTTACAGACCTATTTCTCTCCCGTTCTGCATTTTAAAAATTTTGGGAAAAAAGATTACTAAATTGAAATTAGATTGGTGGCTGGAAATAAATCAACTTCTTCCTCAAAACCAATATGGTTCATCCAACTTGTCTTGTACATTCAGAACAAAATTTTAAAAAAAAATTCATATATACAAATATAAATATGTATAACAACTGCATATAAAATAAATATAATAATAGTAATAATAATAATAATATAAATAACCAAAATAAAAATAAGTAAAGTATAAACAAATGAAACATAAATACGTACATGAAGAATTACATGCAAAGGCTCTAGAGAGCCCTCGGGGGGCAGGCGAGTGAATGGGCTCCTAAATTCACCACTTTTGATCTGTTTTCCCAATTCCAAGACATACAAATTCCTCATAAGCTTGTTTTCCGAAGACTTGCAAAGTTTGTCGAGCCACAAAGTTATCCTGTCGACTGAGCGGGTATTCGTTAATTGCCTAACTGAACTTTTCATAAGTCGTAGGATCCTTTGGAACTCGATGTCAAGCTCTTGGTTGCACATTTTCCTCGGAGGCATTATTATTGCATTAAATGAACAAATATTCTTGTTATTACTATAATGATGATGATGAATTGGCGGTTAATGAACAATGTGTTGTAAGAGAGAATGTGCAAACAGATCGAATAGAAAGAATCTTGTAGAATCGATTGAGCAAAATAATTAAACAAAATAATTGAACAAAAAAATTGATTAAAAAAAATTGAGTGAAAAAGTTGATTAAAAAAAAAACTGAGGGAAAAAGTTGACCAAAAAATTGAGTGAAAAAGTTGACCAAAAAATTGACTGAAAAAGTTGACCAAAAAACTGGGTGAAAAAGTTGATCAAAAAACTGGGTGAAAAAGTTGACCAATAAAACTGAGTGAAAAAGTTGAGCAAAAAAAGATTAAACAAAAAAGATTAAACAAAAAAGATTAAACAGAAAAGATTAAACAAAAAAGATTAAGCAAAAAAGATTCAGCAAAGATTTCGCAAAAGCAACAAAAATGTCAAATAAATGATTAGTTTTTATTATTCTTTAATTCTCTACAGAATTTGTTTTGTACATACATTCTCTTACAGAACAGAGAGGCAACAATAAAGCTTCGTTTTCATGACAGCAAGCAAACATTTTTCGTCAGTTTATGTCACCCAGCCCCAATTTTATGTTTTCCCCCAATCTACAAGATTATTTTCTTTATTTTTTATGAGTTTTTAACACAATTGCTTTAAGCCTCTAGGGGACATGGCAACGTTCCACAACAAGACTAGCGAAGAGCTCGATTCCGAGTTTATCAACATTCTCCGACTGATGAAACCGTACATAACGTGCATTATGAACAATCACTACATTGAGCTAGTGAGGCTCTGGCTTGAGAAGCTCAGCGATGTTCACTTCGGGAATAAAGTGCTCAGGAATAAATATTTGGTGGAGTTAGGTAAACAGATTGAGATTGGGATATTTGAGGATCCGTTTACGGATCCGCCTCCTGGCGGGGACCTGCCACCTATTGGGATATATTTGGTAAGTTTAATCTTAAGGTCTTTGTCTTCTGAAACTCTTCGACGATTTATGTTTTATAATTTTGTATTATTAATTTTTTTTTATATTTTTTTACCAATTATTTCTTAACTATTAATTCTTAATTATGAATTCTTGTTTTGATTATTACTTAGTTTTTAATTCCTAAAAAAATACCTACATTTTTTATTTATAAAAGAAAACTATCCCGATCCCTTCTCAAAATCTTCATTTCTAGCAAGCTCGATCTGAAGACATAGCAGTCAATAGTTGTCCCTCGGGATTTGTGAAGTACGATTGCTCGGAAATGAATCAAGAGAACGAAGGCCATGACATGCAGAACGTTGATAAACTGAGTGTTCGAGAGCCTCTGCTTGTGCCAAAGTTAGAAATTCCGCCATCGTTGAGCACTTCGAGCATGGAAAACATTTTGATGACCGGAGAGGAAGTTTGCAATTTCAAGACGCAGTGTAGCTTGAAGCGGCAAGAACTTGAGAGACAACAAGTACGTAATTAAATATATACAATTAGTATATTACCATTGAATATAGAGTATATTCTCTATAATCACTGATAATACTTTATTCCCTTTAGTAAATTTAGTAAGTTATGTTTTGTGTTTTTAAGATGAATATCAGCACATATTAATATATATATTAATATGTGATATCAGATTCAGTTTTCAATATTTTCAAACACAGTTTATGAAACTTGATTCTGTCTAAATTGTAATAAAATGATTTATAAATTCATTAAAAACAAAGTTGATAAAAACTCCTTATGTAAAATTAGAGAACAACAAAAAGTAATTAAATAAAATTAAAGAACAAAAAGTAATTAAATAAAATTAAAGAATAAAAAGTAATTAAATAAAATGAAGGAACAAATAATAATACAGAAGAAACATTAATTTTAGTTTTTTAATCAGCAAGAAGGAAAAAACGTTCATTCCCAAAACATCATATCAACGAGAGAGCACCAGGCGCAACAGTACAAAATGTACAGCAGTAGGCATCCGTATTCATCCCCGTTAATCCACCAGATGGCGTACCCAACAGCAAGACAGGACGATAGTTCATGGTACGACTTAACGGAAACAACTCATCGGACTCTAATCGATTCTAAAGATAACCGGATTCACCCGGATTTTACCTCCGGAGACAACATAATGGAATCGAAGAATTTCCCGAGGGAATTTTACGAGGACAGAATTTCGAAGCTTTTAAGGGTGATAGACGAGCTGAAGCAGGAGAATTTAAGTCTGAAGGAGAACATGGAGCAGTGCCAACGGGATTTGAATTTACGTAAGTTGGATTTATTTTAATATTATGATTTGTTTTAGTGTTATGGTTTATTTTAATATTATAATTTATTTTAGTATTATGGTTGATTTTAATATTATAATTTGTTTTAGTATCATAGTATTTTAATATTATAATTTATTTTAGTATTATGGTTTATTTTAATATTATATTTAATATCCTAGTTAATATTATATTTAATATCATATTTAATTTTACTTTTAAAATATTTTTTAATGGGAGTTATAATTAAATTAGTATTTAATTTTTTGCTTTATTATTATTATTTTAATTAAATACTTCTATTTTTAAGGTAACACTAAAGCGGAAACCAGCATCCATGTTTTAACAAATGAAGTGGCTGTTTTAAAGCAAAGGCTACAAGTATGAAAAAAATTTATATAATAATAATAACTAATAATATATAATAATAATAATAATAATTAGTAATAATAATAATTAGTAATAATAATAATTAGTAATATATATATTAATAACAATAATGTTTAATAATAGCAATATATGTATAAACAGTATATTATACCGTAAAAAAAATTCAATGATGAAAATTCGATATTGCAGGAACTAGTCGACATCAAACTGGCCCTACAAAATAGCCATTTTGCGCTATCAAATGAATGGCAAACGAACGTGAGCTCACTCCAGTACAAACTACAAGAATCGTTAAAGAAAAATCTGGAAATGCGTTCTGTGATTATCATTCTGGAGAAGAAATTGAGGGAATTGGTGAAAGTGAAACATTATGTAAGTAAATTATATTTTTGCAAAAATCAATTTTAATTTAAAAAAAATACTAAGAAAATAATCATTTAAAAAAGATATTTTAAAATAAAAAATAGAAAACATAAAAGTATATAATATAAAAATATAAAATATAAAAATATAAAATATAAAATATAAAATATAAAAATATAAAATATAAAAATATAAAATATATAAATATAAAATATAAAAATATAAAATATAAAAATATAAAATATAAAAATATAAAATATAAAATATAAAAATATAAAACATAAAAATATAAAACATAAAAATATAAAATATTATATAAAAATTTATAACAAATTCACAATAGAAAACGAGTTCAATTAAAAAGAAGCTCTCAAGCCAACACAAAAGAGACTTGGATTCCGTTAAAGACCTGCACGCCAGCACCTTAAAGCAACTAAGAGAAACCTTAACGGAAAAATTCGAAAGTCAAATAGCGAGCCTGAAGGCAGAATATGCAAAAGAATTAAAATACAAAGATGCGGAAATTTTACGATTAGAAGCATTGATGAGGGATCAATGCCAAAGAATGCAGCACGAGGTCCAAGTTATTAAATCAGAAGTCGTGAAAGACAGCTTCGGCTCAGACAATAATTTGAACGAGCAAAAAATTGCGTTTTTGCAAAAATGCATCGTGAAGCTTGAGAAACTCTTCAACAAATCGGAAAAGGATTATTTGAAGCAAATCAACAAATTAAGGACTGAAATTGATTGGAAGGACAAGACTAACAAAGTAAATAATTAATTTCAAAAAGTAAATAATTAATTTAAAAAAGAAAATAATCAATTTAAAAAAAATAATAATTAATTTAAAAAAGAAAATAATTAATTTAAAGAAGTAATTAATTAATTTAAAACAGTAAATAATTCATTTAAAGAAGTAATTAATTAATTTAAAACAGTAAATAATTAATTTAAAGAAGAAATTAATTAATTTAAAACAGTATATAATTAATTTAAAAAACTAAATAATTAATTTAAAAAACTAAATAATTAATTTAAAAACGTTAATAATTAATTTAAAAAAGTAAATAAATATTCTAATTAATTAAATTGTAAATAAATCGATAATTCCTTTTAGCTATTGTTGTCGAAACAAAAAGCCGAAGTAATCACCATGATAAGCGCAAGTCACCAAACGGAAATTGACGGCATTGTCTCAACCTTAGAGCAACAATACCAGACTTTGCTAAAGCAGCAACAGGATCAGACGACGCAGGAGATGAACGATGACAAACAATTAATCGGTAAATTAAGGGAAGAAATCGAGGGGCTAAGGTCAGACAGATTGAAAACTGTGTAATAGTTCTTTTAACATGTATGTATTTTAAAAATGCCTTTATTGTACTTATATTTATTATTATACATACTTATATACCGTATAAGTGTATTATAACACTTATTAAATATAAGTAAACTATAACACTTATTAGATAAAAAACAACTTAAATAATACTTGAGGCATAGCTTTTATATACTCCGTAATATTATTACCATAGGCAAAGGAATATTGTAACTATATTCCTATGTCTATGTTATTACTCTGTAGTATTATTACAGAGTATATATATTCCAACGACATTGATATAATCACATATATGTGATATAATCTATGCTTGAGGGATAAATTTTATCCCTGATGTGCGTTCAAATTTGGCGCCGGCAACCGCAGCGCCCTCTTTGGTCCCCCACAAAGGCAACGTCCTCCGCGAGGGGGCGCTGGCGCTCATTGAAAGTGAAAGATGGCGTCGACGAAGAAGTAATGGATAGTGATGTGTTGACAATAAATTTCGATTTTTTAAAATGTCCAGCGCCCCATCGAATCGTCGAAGCGGTGCACAGAAGATCCGGTTGACGAGTGAGTCCCAGTTTAACCCTAAAAGCCCCGAGTGCGGCCAAAGCGCTAATTACCATCAATTGAATGCTTGACCTGTCATAAATTTGAGCAATATGGCCACAGTGGGGGAACATTAAAACATATTAAATAAATGATGTAATATTTTAATTAATCTCAATTATTTTGCAGTTCTATGTGCGAGGAACCTTGTCAGGAAGGATTTGTTTCGTAAGTACTCGTTCGCGCTGACAGGAACTGTCAAAATTGACACTTCCTGCCGCCTATGATTTTTATTCTGTCATTTTTTCCTTCTGTTATTTGTCGCTCGAGTTGCTTTTGTTTCTGTTATTTTTGCGCTTCTGTCATTTTATTTATGTTATTTTTGCGTTTCTGTCATTTTGTTTCTGTTATTTTTTCGCTCTTGTCACTTTTACATTTGTCGTTTTTATATTGTTGATTTAATATTGTTGTTTTATTATTTTTGTTTATTATTTTTATTTTATTACATCATTTGTTATATTTCCTCTGATGAAGCGGTCAAACCGTGAAACGCGTAAGGAAAAGTGCATTTAATTTTATAAAATAAGGACTATAAACCCAAGATTATAAAAATATTTTATTATTTCTGTTTTATTATTGTTGTCATTCTTATTTGTTCAATCTTGTTCTATTAACCTATTCTATTATTATTCTTATTTTATTATCCGCGTTTTCATCATCATATTTTTCTTGATTTCCGAAACTTCTCTCTTACTTTATTTTTATTACATTTTAGGACTCCCCGATCCGTTTGCAAAGATTTCCGTAGACGGAAGTGGCCAATGCCATTCGACAGATACCGTAAAGAACACATTGGACCCAAAATGGAACCAACACTACGACTTGTACATCGGCAAGAACGATACGATCATGATATCGGTGTGGAACTACCGCAAAGTGCACAAAAAGCAAGGCAGCGGCTTTTTGGGTTGCGTTCGCATCGTCAGCTCCCTCATTCATAGGCTTAAGGATACTGGATGTAAGTGCCCAATATTTTTTAATATTTATCACATAGCAAAGACTTTTATAAACTTAAATAAATGAATATTTTTATAAATAACTTAAATGATAGGAAATACTAATACGATAGGAGATACTAACACGATAGGAAATACTAATACGATAAGAAATACTAAAACGATAGGAAATACTAATACGATAGGAAATACTAATATGATAAGAAATACTAAAACGATAGGAAATACTAATACGATAGAAAATACTAAAACGATAGCAAATAAACAACAACAATACTCAAGCAAATTCAACAGATGCCTTAGCAAATTTGAATAAATTCGCTAAACTAATGACGCTTTTGAAATAGCACCAGCATTAAAATGTATGAGGAATAACTAATCCCAAAGGCGCCTTGCACTGTTTTAAATCCTCAAACAAGTTGTCTCAGATATCGCCAAGGTTAACGCCACGTGGGCTCCAGTAGCTAGCTGTCCAATAAATTAGTTATGTGTCGCAAAATATGGCAAATTACGTAATTATGTATGCATGCTGGTGGCGGTATCACTCCTAGTCCAGCACATGTGCTGAGTTCAAAAAAACTGGTTCATTAACATCTGCTCGTAAATTCCAACCGGCACATCGTGCCTTAATGAATAATGAATTTGCATATTTTATCATGTGTACAAACATTGGTTAAATCATTTCATTTGTTGTATGCACTGTTATCAATATAAGCTTAATCATCATTAATATCGTCATCATTACTAATTATTTATTATTCTTATTAAACGAAAGTGGCCTGTTGACTCAAATGTTATTAGTTGAAATATATTCACCCCATGAGTCAGTGTTAACGAAATTAACTTCATTAATATCCGTGACATCTAAGGTCACATTATTAGTGTACACATTACATATAAGTATGTAGACGAAGCCAAGTCATAGTCATTAATGGGGTGTGGCACTAATTTTTACATTGATATAACATCTTTTCATATTTTGATTTAATTTACTTTTCATTTCATTTTATTTTAATTTTCATTTTATTTTAATTTTTATTTTATTTTAATTTTCATTTTATTTTCATTTTTATTTCATTTTATTTTAATTTTCATTTCATTTTATTTTAATTTTCATTTTATTTTATTTTAATTTTCGTTTTATTTTATTTTAATTTTCATTTTATTTTAATTTTTATTTCATTTTATTTTAATTTTCATTTCATTTTATTTTAATTTTCATTATTTTATTTTAATTTAATTTTATATTGGTTTATTAATTTTTTTCTATTTAATGCAGTTTTTATTAGTTTTTATAAAATTTAATCTATTTTAATCAAGATAAATAATAAAACAATAAAATAAGAGAAATAATAAAAAAAATATAATAAAAGAAATAAAATAAAAGAAATAATAAAAAAATATAATAAAAGAAATAATAAAAAAATTTAAAAAAAAACAAAAAATAAAATAAAAGAAATGATTAAAAAAAAATAAAAGGAATAATAAAAAAATAAAATAAAAGAAATACACAATAAAAAATTAAAGTAAGTCAAATTTAAAAAAAATAAAAAAAGAGTACTATTGAAATGAAAAAAATTATTTAACAATAAAATAATCTTATCTTACAGATCAATGCCTCGACTTGTGCAAATCATCCCAAGAGGACAACGAACTAGTGAAGGGCCAAATAATCATATCATTGCTCTCACGAGATGGCCCCTCTGGCGGCACCCCCTTGGCAGTGGTGGGGCCCCAAGGGGAACTTCGGGGCCCTTCAGACCTCGAAACGTCTCCAACCGAAAAAGAGCAGCTTCCGCCAGGCTGGGAGGAACGGAGGACGTCGAATGGGCGTCTTTACTACGTCAATCACATCACTCGCTCGACTCAGTGGATAAAGCCTCAAGCGACGAACAAGAACCGAATTGACATCAACCGAGCCCTGAGGCTCGCCATATCCAACAATGCAAATCCTTCTGACAACAACTGCAATATCGATAACAGAGTTGTTGACAATAGGGTTGTCGACAACAGAGTTGGCGACAACAGAATTGTCGATAACAGAGGTGGCGACAACAGAGTTGGCGACAATAGAGTTGTCGACAACAGAGTTGGCGACAACAGAGTTGTCCAGGAAGGCGTGAACAACAATCCGGATGAAGTGCAATTAGTAGTAACGTCACCGAGCTCGAGCACGTCTCCAGTTTCCCCAGTGATCAGTCCGCAGAAGGAACAGATAATTCCGATGAGACCTGCGCCTTCAGTGCCTTCCGTTGGGGACCAAGTCGCTCGGCCCAATTTTATTTGCACTTCGCCGACAACGGCTGTCGTTACTGCCCCCAACAATATCAGCTGCAATGTGCCTAACGCTACGAATACTCCTAATATTTCCAATAACAATATTAATGGGATTGTGCAAAATGTCGGGTCTCACAACGTCGGCTCTCAAAATGTCGGGTCTCAGAATGTTGGCTCTCAAAATGTTGGCTCTCAAAATGTTGGGTCTCAAAGTAATGGAGTAAACAGTAACAATGGCCCTCATAACAATGTTAGCCCTTATAATAATTTGAATCATAGCAACGGTTCACATAACAATAGTTCACTTAACAGTTCACATAATAATGGTTCACATAACAACAGTTCACATAACAATTTACATAATAGCGGTTCACATAATAACAGTTCACATAGTAATTTAGGTCCTCATATTAGTCAACAAAATAATATTTCCCTTCAGAATAATATTAGCCCTCATAATAATATTAGCTCTCACGGTAATGTGAACTCTCATACCAATATTTCTACTCATGCAAACAGCCCTCATACTAATAGTCCTCATGCTAATAGTCCTCATGCTAATAGCCCTCATACTAATACCCCTCATGTTAATAGCCCTCACGCTAATAGTTCACATGTTAACAATCCCCATGCTAACGTTAATCCTCACATTAGCGTTAGCTCCCATACAAACATTAGTCCTCATAGAAACGTTAATCCTAACGGCAACGGTGGAAGTCAAGGGGGCCCTCATAATGTTGTTAGTCCCCAAATTCAAAGGCATGTCCGAGATAGAAGACAAAGAAGTTCGGAAGAAAGGCGAAGTGAGGGCAGCGGTAGACGGAGACAAGGGCGCAATCGTAATTCGCTAAATGCCGCCCAGATGGCTGGGCAAAGTTCCAGTCAGGCTGCTGCTTCCTTGGCTTCTAGATTGGACTTGCCCCCAGGCTATGGTGAGTGGTAGATTTATTGTTTTTTATTTTTTTAATTTTTAAATTTTTTTAATATTTTTGAAAGTTTATTATATTTTGTAATTTTTTTATATTAAATTTTTTTTTTATATTTCTAATTTTTTTAAATATTTGTATAATCTTGGACATATAATTATATAAATTAAATTCTTGGGTATATAGTCCTTAAGTTAAATATTAAATTTATTATTTCTTACACATTTCACGGTATCACCGTTTCATCAGAGAAATATTTGATTTGTTTAACATATCAAAAATGAAATACTACTATAATATATAAATGGATTGACAATAACGAAAATTTTTTATCAAAGTGTGTGTGTGTGTGTGTGTGTGAGTGTGCGTGTGCGTGTATATGTGGTTGTTAATTTTATTTAAAAATTGATTTGTATATATTACTGAGTCCGCCTATGTCACGTCTGTCGTTAATGAATTGGTCTTTATGTTTTGAAATTTCAATCATTTCAAGGAAGCATTGCTATTTATTGTTCCTTTCTTGACAAAGAATTTCTGGATTACTAAAATCAAAATTATGTTTAAGGTCTAAAGTATGTTTAGTGAGGGTGGTGCCTCCTTGATGAATATTTATAATACTATAAATATGTGACTTAATTCTGTCCTTAAGATGTCTTTGGGATTGCCCAATGTAACATTTAGAGCAATCAAGACAATTAATTTTGTAAACAGTGTGGGTTTTGTTTAGTTTTGGTATAGAATTTTTCAAATTAGAATAATTTTTTAATTTATTAGAATTATTGTTTTTATGAGCTAGTGTAAAATTATGAGGCTTGAGAATTTTAGCTATTTTTTCGGAAACACAATGAACATAAAACCGAAAATCTTAACAATACCTTATGTTCATTGTCTTTCCGAAAAAATAGCTAAAATTCTCAAACCTCATAATTTTACACTAGCTCATAAAAAGAATAATTCTAATAAATTAAAAATTTACATTAATTTAAATTTATATTAATTTAAATATAAATTAGTTTAAATTAAAATTAATTTAAATATAAATCAGTTTAAATTATAATTAATTTAAATATAAATCAGTTTAAATTAAAATTAATTTAAATTTTAATGTTCACTCTCAATGAACTCGAATAATTTATACCATGATTTCAATTTTTAGAGTTAAGGACAACACAGCAGGGGCAAGTCTACTTCTACCACATACCAACAGGAGTCTCCACTTGGCATGATCCTCGTATACCGAAAGAATTAGCTCCACTTGGCCTAGCTTTAGACCAGATAGGACCTTTACCTCATGGTTGGGAAATGCGACAAACCGCATCCGGTCGGGTAAGTTCAAAAATATGAAAACCATTCATTTTCTATAGAAACCCTTTAATCATTGATATTATTATTATTACAAAAGCATCTATAAAATAAAATTATTATACATCTATCAACCAAATGACGGTTGACATTGTGTTGTGAATTACCTAATTAAACCGACATGAAAACGATTTGCACGATAACTTTCATACTTCAATGCAGTATTTTCATCGCTCTATGCTGGACTGCCGTCGAAGAGCATCAACCTCAATTTCTGGGTTATTGCAATTGCACAATGTTCAAAATTGGGATAATGCAAATAGGAGAGGTGAAGCCGATTCCGCACATTTGCGGTCAAGCTAAATGCGAAGACACGGGAGATATATATTTCACGGGATGTACGCAACAACGACCCAACAATCCTTGTTTTAGCAAAGTGGACTTGTACAAGCCTTTCCCAAATTGTTGCCCTATTCATATCTGTTAATTATGTTTATGTAGGTTTTTTTTTTCACGATTAATTATAATTTTTTATTTTCCTCGTTATCTTTAGTACTTCAGGTCGCATTATTATACATATATAATTATTGATAATCTGTATATATAAAAGGTAAAGTGTAAAAATAGTTCAACCTGAAATATCCAAAATAATCCAACCTGAAATACTCAAAATAACAAGGAATATGTCAAGAATTAAAGAAGCTAATTTTTTTGTTTTTAATATGTTCTTCAGGTTTATTTCGTGGATCATAACAATCGGACGACTCAGTTTACGGACCCTCGCCTTAACACACAAATACTCTCGAGCATCCTGCGGAAACAGACGATTACCCCAAATTCAAGTAATCCTGCCTCGAACAACTACGTTTCTTCTAATAGCAATCATGTTCCAAATAACCATAATCCGAGCAGCCAGAACGTTAACAACTCGATTCCGAATAACTCCGTTGGAAGTAACCATAATGAAGGTAAAAAGAACTTTAAAGTCAATAACCGAAATATGAATTATCACAATTTGAATAATCAATGTATAATCAATCTGAATATAAATACTCAAGCTACAAATAATCAAAGTACAAATGATCAAAATATAAATAATCAAAATGTGAATAATCAAACTGCAATTAATCAAAATATAAATAATCAAACTACAAATAGTCAAAATGTAAATAATCAAACTACAAATAATCAAAATGTAAATACTCAAACTACAAATAATCAAAATGTAAGTAATCAAACTACGAATAATCAAAATGTAAATAATCAAACTACAATTAATCAAAACTTAAATAAACAAACTACAAATAATCAAAATGTAAATAATGAAACTACAATTAATCAAAATGTAGGTAATCAAACTACAATTAATCAAAATGCAAATAATCAAAATATAAACAATCTAAACATAAATACTCACAATGCAGCAAATAACCACATCACGACTACACCATCGCACCCACCAGCTTCGACGAACGTAACCCCAGCTACCAACGGTCACCCCATTCCAACAGCAACACCATTATCCCCGAGGATTCGGCTACAAGATTGTGATTTACCCCACGGCCTTCTAAACGACTCCGAATTACTGCCCAAATATCGAAGAGACCTAGTCGGGAAACTGCGAGCTCTACGAGCGGAATTGACGGCTTTGCAGCCTCAAAGCGGTCACTGCAGATTGGAGGTCTCCCGAAGCGAGGTGTTCGAAGAGAGCTACCGATTGATAATGAAGATGCGAGCGAAAGACATGCGCAAGCGGCTGATGGTGAAGTTCCGGGGAGAAGAAGGATTAGATTACGGCGGTGTCGCCCGAGAATGGTTGCATTTGCTGTCGAGGGAAATGCTGAACCCTCAATATGGACTGTTTCAATACAGCAGGGAAGACCATTACACTCTGCAGATAAATCCGGATTCGTCCATCAACCCGGAACATTTATCCTATTTCCATTTCGTTGGCCGAGTTTTGGGGATCGCTGTCTTCCATAACCACCAGCTGGAAGGCGGTTTTACGATGCCGTTCTACAAGCAGCTGCTTAACAAGCCTATAACTCTTCAGGATATCGAAGGCGTGGATCCGGAACTGCATCGGAGCTTAACTTGGATGTTGTGAGTATTTTTCTTCTTTGCATATTTGTTCATTAAACAGTACCTTAAAATATAAAAAAATTGGTTCTCTTTGGTACATGGAATCAATAAAGTTTATTATTATTATTATATAAATAACAACAAAATTGAATTTAACTAGTTTTTATGAGTTGATAATTAGTTTTAACACGTTGAAGACCGCATGCCCACCGGTGGGTCACTCCGCGTCAACATTACCGGCCCGCATGCTCACGGGTGGACACTCGACATGTTTTACTTAGGGACCGATTGTACACCGGTAGACACGAT
>JAWQRP010001200.1:0-20467 GCA_033557875.1 Quadriops clusia | reverse complement strand
GGGGGAGGAGGAGGAGGAGGAGGAGGAGGATGAGGATGAGGAGGAGGAGGATGATGATGAGGAGGATGAGGAGGATGAGGAGGAGGAGGAGGATGATGAGGAGAAGGAGGATGATGAGGAGAAGGAGGATGATGAGGAGGAGGAGGAGGAGGATGACGAGGAGGAGGAGGAGGAGCAGGAGGATGAGGAGGAGGAGGAGAAAGACAAGGGGTATGTTTATAGAAACACACATAGGTGTGTGTTCAGATTCAGATTTCAACTCAAGAGATCTATTTATACGTATTTGAGTAAGTGAATTTAATGTCCTTCACAATCCAAAATTTAATTTTATTAGCCGATTCGTCCCCAGCTAGCATACCTACGCACTTCAAAACCAAATTTGTTTTTATTGTCCTTTGTTCGCATACTCGGCAGTTACATAAATAGAATATGTAAAGAAGGGGAAATATTGGCATAGACACATTTTCGCGAAAATAAGCGCCAGAAGTTGGTAATATGATTTAGATGTAAGATGTACCGGATGTTGCTCCGAATCGTGACCAGAAGTTTTGACTGCATAATATACTTATATAAAATTTAGCACGAGTTCAGGTAGACGGATCGAGTGAGCGAAAAGGCTCGCCGAGGGCGGATGGGTTTTATGAAATGTTGACTCTGAAATCGCGCCGGAAGTGGACGGATAACGGAAACCATACGCCGCCGTTGATTGCTTAATTTTTCGTCGGGGGCCCCATATTGTTTCTGGCCGGATCGAGTGATATATAATTTCCAATAACCTGGCGCTCGCGTTGCTCGATCATCCGACGAGCGATAGATATTAGTGAGATAGCTGTGCGAGAGGATGGAGGTTATGAAGTGTGAGCTGGCACAGATGGCGCTGACGGCGGCCCCAGCCCTGCCACCCTTCCCCGGCTCGGGAAGGATATCAAATATTGAAAGTGGAATATTTAGTAAGACACTAAACTTTCCGGAACGGTGGACATAAATCGACAAGACTTTCTAAATGCGCTGCTCTATTTATGACTTATTTCAATTGTCCATAGGTGCTTTCTTTGTTTTACAATATGACAACGGTTGTTTGACTTTTTGCTCAAATAAGCCAAAAAGTCGGATAAAAGAGAGATAAGTATGGTTTCAAGTCTGATCACAAATGTTGAAATCAACTGCTAGATGTGGTAACTGCAATTCAAATTATCGGGATCATTACGTTTTCCATTGTCTTCCCAAATATTTCATGATTCGATTCACACTTCAATATATATAATAAATAAAAAATATAAATCAAAAATTTTACTAGGCCAACAATCAACACAGAACATTACAAAGACTTCAGCAACTACACTCGAAATCTTCATAATTTCTTCTAAAACACAGAGATATCCCCGCGGCGCAATAAATTGAATTCACCATTGATTAAAGCCGGTCGGGCGCACTAAACCAAGCCAGCGACGTGGCTGGTAGACTTTATTTTCATGAATTGACAAAAAAACTGTTTTCGCGAAGTTTTTAGAATATAAATGATTGCAAATGAAACTCGCTAGCGTAACGTGCATAAGCTACCTCGCCGAAACGGGGTCACATTCCGGGCTTACACAATACAGATCGACGACAACGACGGTCTTCGGGATTGCAGGGTCGTTTCGCGTTTTTCAATAAAAACCAGTCAATAGAAATATTACCTATCAATCTGCAAGTAATCCAGGTTGATTACAAAATGGCTGTATTGGTTTCAGGACATTGTTGAAAGAACTAAAATCGAGGGGCTAAAATCGACATAGTTAAAATCGAGATGCTTAAAATCGAGGGAACTAAAATCGAGGATACTAAAATCGAGGATACTAAAATCGAGGGGACTAAAATCGAGGGGACTAAAATCGAGGGGACTAAAATCGAGGAAACTAAAATCGAGGGGACTAAATCAAGCAGCCTAAAGCTTCTGTTTAGGCTGCAATGTTTGCGAAAAGTGCTTATAAAGCAATTTTGTTTTGTAATGACTTTCATTTGGCCACCGCAATCTGTTCTTACCGGTTTACGTTGGATAATCCGCTGATTTTCCGTGTGTATCGCAACGAATGGAATTTTAAGGGTGCAAATGTTCACCAGCTTTCACTCATTGTTCCAAAATATTTAATAGATTAACACTTATTTTTCACTAGCTTTAGAAATAAAGATTAATGAATAATAAAAAAATGTGTTAATATAACATATATTCTATGTACCTATTGACATTTAATGTTTTCGTAACAGCACATAATATGTCGTAATAAGTATTACTCCATTTATGATTTTTCTATGTCGCAAATTACATTTTTGTACTTTATATATCTTCTTAAGTTTTTTTCTATACTTTTATTTATTCTACTTTCGATATTTAATTTTCATTTTGAGGGCGCGACAAAAGTTTAAACGGAATCAGCACAAGAAAAAGTGAAAATTAAGGTCTAAATACAAACAAACTCTAACATACAATTTGCCAAAAATCTTAACCTAACAATTGTACTAATTCACTACTTACATACATTCAAAGTTGTTAGATACAAAATTATAAAAATACCAAGTAAGGACATCACTGACTGCATGTTACAATTTTGAAACAAATTGTCGCCATTTTCTGTTTGTTCGATTATTTTAAATAGTTATAGGTTTATTTGAATTAATTCCTATTTCGGTTCCAAATTTAAAAACATTTTAGCTATCAGTCCATTAGAAGTGACGCGTTGTTTTAAGGATTTTTTATTTTCTTCAGTTCGCGATTCTTATTGCCGAACCTGTACTGTACGCGATTGGGGAATTCTTTATTATTGAGATTGTGACCCCACTTCAAATTAGGCAACCAGAACTCTGTATGATAACGCCGAAATACCAACCGACCAGTTTCCTTAATTTGATATTGTTAATATTAAAACTTTGTAAAGCACATAATTATTCATCATTTCTCGCATTAAATTAATGAATGTATTGTATATATTTCCTTAAAAGTGATTATAGAAAATCGCATATAGGAATGTTATTGCCATCAGGTTGTCCATTGAGCGCTGCCAATATTGAACAGAAAAAGGAACCAAAGATTAAAGCCGTTCTTCGTTTGTCATGTGCTAGATTAGGCACTGTTCAATATACAAGTATTTTTGTTATCGTTAAAGGTAAGTATATTTATATTGAATATAAAAGGCTGACTAGATAGCGTATGTATAATAATTATACATACATACAGGTTTCTGTATATATTACGATGCATTTTCAGAAATACGTCTGAAAAACGCGTTAAAATGGCCGACAATTTGGTAGATGTCCACATAAAGGAAAAATGTACCTCAGAAGAATATCCTACGACAATTAAAGAAGAAATAGAAATTGAAGAATTCGATACGAAACAGTTGAAAATGGAAATAGAGGAGAATACAGAATATTCGTGTCATGTTTGCGAAGAAGTGTTCCAATTCGAGGCAGAAGTGCGGAGGCATATAGATGAATATCATAAGAAGTATTCAAATAAACAAGACATCAAAGTTGAAAGCGACAACTTGATTATTCATCAATCGGATCGTTGCAAAGAAGACCAACCTTCAAAGTTGAATTATTGCTCAGTTTGTGACAAGTCGTTCTCTACAAGGAGCCATTTAAGAAGTCATTTACGCACACATTCAGGTGAAAAACCGTTTTCTTGCGCAATTTGTGAGAAATCATTTTCTGAAAAATACAGCTTGAAAAGACATTTACGTACTCATACAGGTGAGAAACCGTTTTCTTGTACAATTTGTGAGAAATCGTTCTCTGAAAAAAAGACTTTAAATATCCATTTACACTTACATACAGGTGAGAAACCGTATTCTTGTGCAATTTGTGAGAAGTCATTCATTCAAAAAATCAGTTTTAAAACACATTTACGCATACATACAGGTGAGAAACCGTTTTCTTGTGCAATTTGTGAGAAATCATTTTCTGAAAAACACAACTTAAAACGACATTTACGCACACATACAGGTGAGAAACCGTTTTCTTGTGCAATTTGTGAGAAGTCATTCTCTAAAAAATATAGTTTAAATATTCATTTACACTTACATACAGGTGAGAAACCGTTTTCTTGTGCAATTTGTGAGAAATCATTTTCTGAAAAACGCAACTTAAAACGACATTTACGCACACATACAGGTGAGAAACCGTTTTCTTGTGCAATTTGTGACAGTTCATTCTCTGACAAATCCAATTTGAAAGTACATTTACGCAGACATACAGGTGAGAAACCGTTTTCTTGTACATTTTGTGACCAGTCATTCTCTACAAACATATATTTAAAAAAACATTTACGCACACATACAGGTGAAAACCCGTTTCCTTGTACATTTTGCGATAAGTCATTCTCTAGAAAATACTCTTTAAAAAGCCATTTACGCACACATACAGGTGAGAAACCATTTAGAACAAATGTAGTCTCCGTGATCGACGGTGAAGTTGGCCGCACTTTTGCCCAGCTAAGATTTGTGTCACCCTCGTCCTCCGTGAACAAATTATGACAAATCATTTATTATTAAAGAAATAAACATACTTTTACGCGTACGAAGAAATAGGTCTTATTTGACAAATAATAATATCAGTTAAAATTGAATAGATTATATGCTTTGAAATGTTTTTTGAAACAAGGTTTACACTTTATAAACCGCTTTTAAACACAGAAATTAAGTAATGCTCCTTCAATTCCAAAATAAGGGTCCGATTTTATAAAAATACCACACAGACAATTTCAACAAATGTAAAACTACAGGCTTCTACTAGATACACTTTTTCCATAATATTAAATTTAATAACTAATACATTTCATGTCATTTGAGTAATAATCTTTCGAAGAAATAAAATCAGACCCTGATTTTGGAACAGAGGGAGTACTTTTTTAATTTAATGAGAATAATGTTTACCTTTAAGTATTATTTGATGTAATATAGGTAGTATCTTTGTTTTATGTAAATGTGTTTAACTGTTTTTATTTGACTTAGTAGTGAAGAAAGGAATATATTTCCATTCCATACTTTGTTTGTACTATTTTTTGTTGTAAAATATTTAATAGATTAGCACAAATTCTGCGTCCACGTAGGAAAAATAAATTTGAATACATAAAACGGTTTTTATTTTTATTTTCTTGCAGAGACAGTATCTGCAGTGATCATGCGGAAGAAAATTGGAATGAATAGTCATTTTAACTAAGAAGTAAACTCGTATCAACTTTTGCTTTAGGAATAAGAATAACGATTAATAAATAATTAAAAAATGCGTTACTATATATGTATTTTATATACCTATTGACATTTAATCTTTTCGTAATAGTACATAATATGTCGTACTAAGTATATAATATATAGGAATTCTTTATTATGGACAGTGTGACCCCACTTCAAATTAGGCAACCAGAACTCCATTTGATAACGCCGAAGTACTAAATGATCAGTTTTCGTAATTTGATATTGTTAATATTAAAACTTTGTAAAGCATGGAATTGTTCTATCATCTCTCGCATTAAATTAATGAATATATTGTATATATTTCCGTAAAAGTGATTATGGAAAATCGCGTATAGGAATTTTACTGCCGTCAGGTTGTCCATTGGCAGCTACCAATTTTGTACAGAAAAAGGAACCAAAGATTAAAGCCGTTCTTCATTTGTCATGTGCTAGATTAAGCACTGTTCAATATACAAGTATTTTTATTATCGTTAAAGGTAAGTATATTTATATTGAATATAAAAGACTGACTAGATAGCGTATGTATAATAATTATACATACATATAGGCTTCCGTGCATATTACGATGTATTTTCAGGAATACGTTTGAAAGACGTGTTAAAATGGCCGACAATTTGTTAGATGTCCACATAAAGGAAGAATGTATCTCAGAAGAATATCCTGCGAAAATTAAAGAAGAAATAGAAATCGAAGAATTTGATACGAAACAGCTGAAAGTGGAAATCGAGCAGAATATGGAATATTCGTGTCATGTTTGCGAAGAAGTGTTCCAATTCGAGGCAGAAGTGGGGAGGCATATCGATGAATATCATAAGAAGTATTCAAATAAGCATGACATCAAAGTTGAAAACGACAACTTGATTATTCATCAATCGGATTGTTGCAAAGAAGATCAACCTTCAAAGTTGAATTATTGCTCAATTTGTGACAAGTCGTTCTCTACAAAGAGCCATTTAAAAAACCATTTACGCACACATTCAGGTGAAAAACCGTTTTCTTGCGCAATTTGTGAGAAGTCATTCTCTGAAAAAAAGAGTTTAAAAATGCATTTACGTACACATACAGGTGAAAAACCATTTTCTTGTACATTTTGTCAGAAGACATTTTCTGAACTAACTAGTTTTAAAAGACATTTACGGACGCATACAGGTGAAAAACCATTTTCTTGTTCAATTTGTCACAAGTCATTCTCTAGAAACGAGATTTTAAAAAGCCATTTACGCACGCATACAGGCGAGAAACCATTTTCTTGTACATTTTGTGACAAGACATTCTCTACTAACAACAATTTAAAAAACCATTTACACATACATACAGGTGAAAAAACATTTTCTTGTGGATTATGTGAGAAGTCATTCCTTCGAAAAATTTCTTTGAAAAACCATTTAAGCACGCATACAGGTGAGAAGCCGTTTTCTTGTGCTAATTGTGAGAAGTCATTCTCTAGAAAGGACCATTTAAAAAAACATTTACGCACGCATACAGGTGAGAAGCCGTTTTCTTGTTCTAATTGTGAGAAGTCATTCTCTAGAAAGGACCATTTAAAAAAACATTTACGCACGCATACAGGTGAGAAGCCGTTTTCTTGTGCTAATTGTGAGAAGTCATTCTCTAGAAACCGCTCTTTAAAAAGACATTTACGCACACATACAGGTGAGAAGCCGTTTTCTTGTGCTAATTGTGAGAAGTCATTCTCTAGAAACCGCTCTTTAAAAAGACATTTACGCACACATATAGGTGAGAAACCATTTAAGACAAATGGAGATGAAAAATAGTCTCCGTGAAAGAATTTTCCAGCTACGGTTTAAGTCACCCTCGTACTCTGTGAACAATTTATGTGAAGTCATTTATTATTAAAGTTTATGTATAGATAGTATTTGTGTTTTATATACATGTATAGCTGCAATTCAAGTACAATTTTTGTTTACTTTTGAGTTGTTTCTTTGTCGGAATTTTCCCTCTTCCTAACCAATGCAGGTGGTTTCGTGTTTAACTGAGTTGGTAGTACTATACTACTACTATACCATACTACTACTATACCATACTACTACTATACCATACTACCACTATACTATACTACTACTATACTATACTACTACTATACTATAGTATATTTCAGTAAGTTTGCGACACTGTTTCAACAGTTTTCAGAAATTACGATACCCAATAAACAACGCCTCAGCCCGGAAATTACTTTTCTTAGCCACTTCGAAGCCAAGTATAAATGACCCGTAATTAATTTACCTTAAATTTTCGCCGTCGAGGAGACAGTGTTACACCATTATTTAGTTATAGTTCATGTTACTTGCCACCGGCAATTTATCAGCGACGACACTTCTTTAAGTTTACTTTCCAACTCATCAAGGGATCGGACACTTTATTTCCAGTTTAGGTTTGTCGCCTACTTCCATCAATGTCCGGCATTCGGGCGACGTGATAGAGTTTCTTTTGTTTCCGTTTTGATCGAAATTCTTTTTTATATTGGAGGGACACGGTTATTGATTGGGCATTTCACTGCGAGACTGCAGTTTCATCGGCCTTTCATTTTTAAACCTCTACGAGTTGAGTCTTTTTTCTCTTAATTAAATTGTTATCGAAATTAATTAGGGCGTTCTCCTAAACAGTCTGAATTAGTCATTTATATAAACAAAGTCTTTCGGAGAAAGCTATCTAGTCATTATGGCTGTGTGGAGTATGAACAAATATTATTCCAGACTCGATTGCATGTATTTCCGAATTCTCATACATAATACATTTGGAGGATCATTCTCTCTTGGGGTAGTATTGAGCAAGACGCGCTCGCATAAAGGAGAGGAAAATCACCAGAACTTATGCGCTTCGTCAACATCTTAATGGGGCATGTAAAAAGTAATTTATCTTGGCTACTACTGTAACGGTGTTGTAGCAAAAAGTTGATTTATCTAAATATTTGGGCGGATCAGATTATTTGTCAGAAATGTATGATCAGGATATTTGTCAGAAATGTACGATCAGATTATTTGTCATAAAACGTACGATCAGATTATAGCGGTAATCCGACGATGATTTCATTGGATAATTCCTCATGTTAATGGTTAAATATGTTTAAAACGCTCTTAGGTGTCACAAAAATTAATGTGTGTCATTTGCATAAGGTGACCTTTATTCGGTAGGAATACATTTTCCAGGCGTGTTGGTTATTATTCAAATTTGGAGCTATGGTTTAGGAACACATAACAAATAGGTTACTTAGTTTCGCGCAAAGAATCGGAGGAGTAAAGCAGACATTGATAAAATATTTACATCGTTGATTGCAAATTAAAAATGTATAATAAGACGCAATATATTTCAAGTGAGTTCTTAAAGGCTCGGGCGCCGATAAAAATTGCCGTCATTATGGTGGAAACAAAAACGAACAAGAATTGGAAAGAGTGCTTTGCCGCGGGAAATACTGTTCGTTGTGCGTCGAGAACTTTTTAATTGAGTCAATGGGAATCGGCATTTAAATACCTACTTGAAGAATACAGTCTGTTCCAAATTAAGTGTTCACCATTGTCAACTCTGTTAGTACTAAAGATACACAATCGTTCAAATTACTACACTACACTGAAAACAGTTCCATCGTAAAAATACACTACTTATCGTTGGCGCTAAAATCGACCATCGATAAGTTGTGTATTTTTACAATTTGGGGAAACACACAACTAATTATTGAATTTTACACTACGCAATTAATAAATAAATTATGTGAAATTACAAGACTAATTATGTAATTTTTCAGAATATACATGTGAACTTTATGAATGTATATAAAGCAAATTTCCAGTTCTTCTATGTAATATTACAAATTTATAGGAAAATGAAAATATTTCGTAATACTTTCTTGACGTTCCAATTTATTTGTTCAGAGCACTACCGGTTTCGCCATCTCATGGCTTATTCGGGTCCTTGTGGTCATACTTTAGGACCTGAAGAAGCTATGAGAATGGTGATACTGGTAGTTCTTTGAATAAATAAATTAAAATGTCAAGAAAGTACTAGAAAATTTTTTTCATTTTCCTGTAAATTATATCATCTTATTCTCTATACATATCATCTTGGCCCGGGATTTCTGCATATTACAGATTTATTTCATTATTCATAATGTAAATTTACTACTGCAGTTTTACAAATTATTTTTAAAGGGTTAATTATACACTATCACTTATATAACAAAAGATTTATTCTTTAAAAACATAACAGCACTTAGAAAGTAAGTTTTATTAAATTAAACACTTTCGAATATATTCAAATTTTGCTTGGAGTTCATCATTATACTGTATATTATATTTTATTATTTCATATTGATAGATATGCCTTCAGATTCTATTATTTTTAAGTCATTAATAATTGGTTTTAATATAGAATCAAAACCAAAATATTTAATGTCTTTTTCCAAGCATAACGCCACTAGTTGTATTTGATCTATTTTAGTTCTAAACCACGGGGGTAAATTACCTATTGTCATGTATATACCACCCACCTTGTTATTAGATTTACTTGAACCCAAAGGATTACAAATATTAAACGCGTCTTGATATAAAATTATTTGTAACGCATGTTTGTTTTCTTTGAAAAATGTCTTATTTCGATGACAATTGCCGTCAGAAATGTCTTCGAATACATTAGTAAGAGTTGGTTTTTTATTAAAATATTCCTGCCTTACTGTGTCATTTTTAAATAATGCTTTTATTGTTTCTTGTAAAGAGACATAATAGAAAAAGGATAACTTAGAACCTATCTCTCCCAGTTCGTATTTTATTGTCTCTACAAATTGAAAGTGTTCTTTATAAAATTAATTTCTTGTAAAGGTAGATCTTAATACGCCATTTTCGGAATTATGAACTTTAGTGAATAAGCTAAAACCTGCTTGATAATTAAGTGTTTCATTAGAACTTAATTGTGATTGGATATTATTTCAATTTAAAGAATCGAAATCTATTAAACTATCAATTATGGTCCTTATGGCATTTTCAGATACATTGTGTTGGCATTTTAATTTTAGATAAAGTTTTGCAAAGAGAGTGACAGTTAGCTGCTCGTAATTAATACATACTACAATCAGCGTTATTAATGGTTTCGATGATGCTTTCGTCTACTAGTTGAGAGTGCGTGGGAATTTCTTCTGGCTGTTGTGATTCTTGTATTTCGCATGGTTCATTTCATTTGTCGGTATGTTTCCTCAAACAATGGGAAATTAATGTACTCACGTTGGTAAAAAAGTTATTATTTTTAACATATTGTGGGGAAAGTTTTACGCATGTTCTTTTCCAATACTCATTGTGTAATTAAGATTTTTACATAATCTGTCACGTAAAAATTACACTACGTTTAATGTAAAAATACCTATACTTTTCTCAGTGTAGTAGTGATTTTCACGTAGTGCTGATTTTAGAAAAAAAAGGGGTAAACGCAATAATTTTGATTCATATGTCTTAATGTGTCCAAGTTTAATTTATTGTCATCTTATTCGAAACCTTAAAAATACTCATTATAATTAGTTTTGCGAAGTTGTAATTACTATATTAAGTAAATATTTAGCATCAAACTGCCCAAGTGCAAAATGGTGGACTCTTAATTTGGATCAGACTGTATATTTAGTGTAGTTAGTCCCGTGCCACCTAGAGGGCACCAAGGGAAGTTTAATGGGCTTCTGCATTTAAAAACCCAATTCCCAGCAAACACCAGATTTCGCCCGCACAGTTCCGAACGTGACAGGAGTGCTCCTTTCCGCTTTAGTATGTGTGTGAGGACTTTAAAGGCATTTTTCGACGCCAGCGATAAAATTTTGATGTTGAGGCTATAAGTGTTTTAAGGGACTGCCAACTGTTGTTGAAGAATGCGACGAGGCACGAAAGGCTCGCGCGGTATGTGGCCTGGCACGCCTCTCTGTTACGTTACTGCAGAATTGATTTCTGCCAGCCATTAACTTGACTAAAGTGCTCTCGTCTTCAGCCACCTTAAACACGCGACTAGTGGAGAATCGACGGAGCTGATGAGGACTGAATTAAATTTTCAGCCGGCACGCACGTTTCAAACGCTAACTAGTTATTTTCCGAATCTTCCTGCATGCTTTTTCTGTGCAGCCAGGTGCCTAGCTACCTTTTACTTTCCGAAGGAAATTTATTTACTTTGCGTAAACGAACAACTACGTTGAGTTGGAACCCGCCATTCACTCTACTATTTCATCAAATAATTGAGCGTACTAATCAACCCTTCGATATCATCCGTCAAGCGACATAACATAGGAAAGGCTGATAAATCGCACAACTTAATAAACCCAGCGGAACCCAGTGAGAGAGAAAGTACCCGGACTCTTTGAAATGTTATATCAGCGCCTTCGGAATGAGCTCGATTAGATTACACCTGGTTGTCTAGTCCAATTATCATACAATGCATGTATTGTAAGAACCTGAGTAGACCCAATCAAGGCAATCAATGGACACTCATCCAGAAAGGACACGGAACATGGCTAGCTCGCAGAGTGGCAAGTACTTATCCAATTGAATTGGAGCACAATCAGGGGAAGAATAAATACAGTTATGTTGGCACAAGGTGGGATCTTTGCATATTCTCTTATCATCCAGCCAAAGGCAAAGGAACCGAGCGAATGTGCAAGACAACACCTTGTACAAGTGTGCAAAGTTACGATGAAGAGAAATTATCTATGAACAATATGCTTACCACACATGAAACACAACGTTTGCCTTATACAGAAATTCTTTATTTTTCTTCTAAGATGTTTCAAATACACCCTCTAATTAAATTGCACTAGGAAAATGGACGCTCAGTCCCCGTGGGCGTCAGCAGCAGCTTAATTGAATATCCACAACTTCACGTATGTGCATAGTTCTCGGTGACAATGGAACTTCATAAAGTCATATCGACTGTGCAATGGTAAACATTGCAGTCTAGTCGGACAGGAATGCGTTTATTAACGGATCTCCGCTAGGATGGCGGGCGAATATCTTCGGACTTAGAAAATCAAAATTAATTGTTCTGTAACACGTTCATTAATTATTCTGAGGATTACGAGCGTCAGGCCTAAATTGGGCATTAGCATATTGTAACCAGGGCCAAATTTGAATCTCAACTTAACCGCGATTGCTTCGTACGTGCATATCGTATATGCGGTTTGTTTCTCTAAAAATCAACGGATTTTATTTCCTTTTGGATTCACCTTTTTATGGATTTATTTCCTTTTGGATTCACCTTCTTATGGATTTATTTCCTTTTAGATTCACCATCTTATGGATTTATTTCCTTTTGGATTCACCTTCTTATGGATTTATTTTCTTTTAAATTTATTTTCTTTTGTATTTATTTTCTATTGGACTTATTTTCTTTTGCATTACACTCCCCGAACGGGCATCTGACATCTACGTTATTACCACTATGACAAGATACCGCGTTCACATGAATCTCGAGTGCAGGAAATGGCAATTTTGTCATGTTCGCTTTTCCATTCCTATTTGCTACACAAACCTTAGTTTTATACGTCCATATTACATTTACGGTGAACTCTTTATGCAACATTAAAATCGTAAGAGGTTATTGAGATTTCCTTCTCAGAAATGTGTTTGAATTTTTTAAACTAATGATTTCTGCTTAAATATTAACGCTACTTGAAATACAGTACGATCTTCAGAATCCGCCCTATCTCCTTAATAAGTATTAAGTAGTTGTCCATATTTAGAGGAGGCCATGATAGACCGCTAGCTTGTCGACTGAGAAATTAGGGTTAGGTATAAATTTAATTAAAAAATTAGGCTTACCTGATCAACCCTATCTTATAGAAACCTCTGAGATCATTAAGATAATTGAGATTGCTGTTAAGAACGGCAAATTATTCTTTAAATGTTCGAAATAAGTACAATAAATTACGAACATTCTTGCGGTGACATTTGTTTTCGATACTGACAGATAGGCTAACGAACCTACATCACTGCTAACATTGCCTATGTCACAGTGAGTATATTATTAACAGTTCCTGTATTATCAACAATTGAAACGCCCAGCGCTGAGTACGACCCTATCTTATGCATGCAAATGTGCACATATTCGATAAATTATAACTCATCATAACATTCAGTAACCTTTATTATTTTAATAATAATACATAATACTAATAATAATAAAATACGTAATATTATATAGATATAATGAGTGTGGTAGAAATTCTATTAATTAATATGTGATGGACAACGTGCAAAAAATGGCAAACTCAGCACTGGGTGTTGCGCGTATTGCTAATGTCAGCGCGTATTGCTAAAGTCAGCGCGTTCTGGCTCCTGTCAGTTGTGAAAGCAAATGTCAGTGCTTGTTTGCGTCAAAAAAAGTTTTCTAGAAGAAGAAGAAGAAAATTTGTTATAAACATTTCGGAGTTTTCACTATCGTTGGATTTTACATACGTTTTAGTGTCTATTTGTTGTTCTAAAGATGTATTTACTGGTGCTCTATCATTTTGATCAGTTGTCTATTTCAACCTTTTTTTTGTAATATTTAATTTTTTATCTAACAATATTTTATGTCACAGAATAAATAAAAATATTATAGAATAATATAGATAAAATATTATAAAATAATATAGATAAAATATTATAAAATAATATAGATAAAATATTATAAAATAATATAGATAAAATATTATAAAATAATATAGATAAAATATTATAAAATAATATAGATAAAAAATATAAAATAATTCAAATAAAAATGTTACAAAATAATTTTAACAAAAATATAAAATATTGCAGGTCAAAATATTACAAACTATTTTAGATAGAAATATGTACTAATTTAGATAAAAATATGTACTAATTTAGACAAATATATGTACTAATTTAGATAAAAATGTTACAAAACATTTTTAATTATGGGGACTTCGAGCTCGCGCCTCGCGCCTTCGGAGCTCGTTTTTTAAGACAGTTAACTAAAGCTTCTTATATTTTTTTCGGCTTCTATACATTACGATAAGGAAACATTTTGCTACACAAAATGTTTGACACATCAAGTTTTTTATTGTAAAAATAATATTTTTTTTCATGAAATATTTTCTTACATAAGATATTCTGAAACATTAAATATTCGTAGAAAACTTATTTTAAAAGGTATTATAAAATAATATAGATAAAAATATTATAAAATAATATAGATAAAAATATTATAAAATAATATAGATAAAAATATTATAAAATAATATAGATAAAAATATTATGAAATATTATAGATTAAATTATAAAATAATTCAGATAAAATTGTTACAAAATTATTTAGACAAAAATATAAAATATTGCAGATAAAAATATTACAGAATAATTTAGGTAAAAACATATACTAGCTTAGATAAAAACATATACTAGCTTAGATAAAAACATATACTAACTTAGATTAAAATATATACTATTTAATTTAAAAATGTTTCAAAACATTTTTAATTACAGTGATCTTCGGTGCTCGTTTTTTAATACCATTAACTGGAGCTTTACATAATAAATTTTTCTCGGCTTCTATGTCATACAATAAGAAGCATTTTGCTACATAAATGTTTAACACATCAAATTTTTTACTGTAAAAAATAATATTTTATAAAAAGGTATTTTCCAACATGAAATATTTTACTACACAGATTCTGTGACAAAATATCTAGATAAAAACATTACAAAATAATTTAGTTGAAAATATTATAAAATAATTTAGATAAAAGTATTACAAAGTAATTTAGATAATCATAAAATAATTTATCTACATAAAAATATTGCAAAGTAATTTAGACAAAATTATTACAATAAAAATAGTATAGACCAATTTAGATGATAATCGATAAAAATAATTTAGTTAAAAATATTATAAAATAATAGAGATAAAAATATAAAATAATTAAAACAAAAATATAAAATGTTACAAATAAAAATATTACAAAACAATTTAGATAAAAATATTACGAAATAATTTAGATAAAAATATTACAAAATAATTTAGATAAAAATATTACAAAATAATTTAGATAAAAATATTACAAAATAATTTAGATAAAAATATTACAAAATAATTTAGATAAAAATATTACAAAATAATACTTATCTATTATATAAGAGGCATAATACTATATAATAATAAAATAGGTAATATTATATGAGTGTGGTAGAAATTCTATTACTTAATATTTGATGGACAACGTGCAAAAATGACATACTCAGCACTGGGCGTTGCGCGTGCCTGTTGCTAACGTCAGTGCGTTCGGGCTTCTGTCAGTGCGACGTGTCAGTGAATGCAAATGTCAGTGAACGCAAATGTCAGTGCTTGTTTGTGCTAAACAACTTTTCTAGATATGTTACGAAAATTTCAAGGTTTTTACATATATTTTAATGGTCCATTTGTTGTTCTAAAGATGTATTTACTGCTGCCCTATCATCTTGATCAGGTATCTATGGTTGAATTCTTTTGTAAATATGTAATCTGCGATTTTGCTTTCAGATACACGATTACATAATGCATGTTTACTTAAAGACTTTATAGAATTGTTTTAATGGTTTTGCGTTCGTATTCGTCGTATGCTTGGGTTTAGGACATATTTCAACGTTTCATTTATGTATTGTGTGCATTTGTGAACAACACCTAAGACGTTCCTACATCCGTATAAATTGCCATGCAAGACATGTATACTGAAATATATTAACGTTTGATTTTGCATAAGGTAAGTACTTTATATATGTTTGTAAGGTTACAAATTCTTTCAGTTTTGATTTTATTTATAGTTCGACTACTTAAATGAGTGTTTAATATATTCAATTATATATTATATGTACTTTTTTATTGTTGTTAATTTATAATATTTAATTTCAGGAAATAATAATTTTTATATTTTTCTTTCAGCAACCTAACTAAATTAAATTTTTTTTTCAGCAACACTAAAAATACGCTCATGTTACTTTTACATTGTTTACCGATAGTTTTCCGGAGGAAACTCCTTGGACGTGCCAATGTGCGAATTGTGCACGTTGGGTGTATCCGATGGTTTAAGGACTATCTTTATATATGATTTGATGATTTTCCGGAGGAAACTCCCTGGACGTGTCAATGAGCGAATTGTGCACGTTGGGGGTAATTGAGTAATTGTTAGTAATCTCAGTAATTGTTAGTAATTTCAGTAATTGTTAGTGATTTTAGTAAGTAGCTCGGAATAAACGACTTTTTAGCAGCTGGACCGGCCTCGGGCGAACCGGCGAGGCCGAAGCCCCCTGCTGGCTGATTTAGTTTGTCAAAAACGCATATACTAATTTTATTGTCGTACTAGTATCATAAGGTAACCGGTTCAGTATGTGAGGGAGATGGTAAGAGTGGTATGCGTGCAAGAGTTGCAGTTTGAGACAAGGCCCACTGCCTTTAGTACCAATCTGAGTATTCTCCATGGATCAGCAAGAATACTGTTAACCGGGCATGTGGGTCCGGTCTTTCGTCGGTTCGTTCCCAGTCGTTGGTTCCCAGTTATAGCAGTAATTGTGAGTAGTTTAAGTTAATATATCGGACACGTGCGGTGTCCGACAACTTGTTGCTCGGTTCGCCAGTCTCGTGCTTGCACCCTGTTACGCGACCTGAGCCAACAATATTCACGTTCTCGTCCTCGTGCTGCCACCGAATCTGACCTAATGTTTGTGTTTCAAATTGGCTCGGCCTTGTGAAAATGACAGTGTGCTTGATATTGCCTTGCGTCTTCATCCGTTCGAAGAGAGGCGGAGGATTTTGAGGGCGCGTTCGTGATGTCGTGAACAAACATTTCGCGGAATATTCTGTGTTGTTCGTCGACGCTAATTATGCAGTTTCGCCGCATCTTCTTACCTGATTAGTTGTTTATAGTGCGGCGCGTGCCGGGCCAGACTTACAGTTCTAATGTTATCGACAGATGAATTCAATTATCCAAGATCAAAGTGAATTGTGTAGATAGCGATATGCTCCCGTGTGCATGGTACGTGACCTTTGTGGCTCCAGTTCTTTGGATTAAACATGCCGGAAGAGATCTCTTGGACAATTTCTAATGTTCAGGTAATCGTTATGAACAGAATTACGAGTAAACTTTACAAATTTAATTTTAACGAAAAAAAAAAAGAATGGGCTTCTTGGTAATACCTATAGGGATCGCGCCATGATGTTCCCGGAACAACTAAAGCATTAAACACATGTATAAATAACACAACCACATAGAAACGGTTATATTACATTCGGATATTCATTTCTGCTCGCGACAGATAGAGAATGTTAACCCATTGCATATTCCAAACGTAATTCAAATACCTCGCGTAGTTTAAGAGCACGTTGCGAGCGCATTCATCAACGAAAATCCGCAGGTGCCCTTTATTTAACATTCCTAATATTTTTTTGAAATTTTCACGTCCCACTAAACACTGGGGGTCTCGGCACCTCGCTTCAATCAATAAAATGTACAGCAAATGTGTGCGGGTGGATCAAATCAATCAAGGACATGCTATGCAATATTGGAAATTCGTAGTAGGTTCTTAGATGCGCCTAATGGATTTTCTATGTTTCCCAATGCATACCGAGAGTTGACGAGAAGCACTCACTTTCTAAACCCGACCGACTCGAGTCGGGGGGAGAGAAAGCCCGGCCCTATCGCTGACAAGACTAAGTTGATAATACAAACTTAATAATAAGTTATCCTTAACAAGAAAATTAGTTCAAAACTTTAATAAGAAATTAAGTAAATTTGTATACAAACCCTGCTTCTTTTGTAGGGTTTTATGAAAATGCGTTCCTTAAAATTAATTTTAATCTATAGGAACTCGGGCGCGGGAACTCGGGCGAATCCGGCATTTTTCTTGTATACAAAATTGCTTTTTTGCAGCCAGGTGAGTATTGGAGAGAATTTCATTTAACGTCTCGTCGCTACGTGTAAATGAATTTACATTTTTAATATGCATCTTTATCGCTGAATTAATTATTTTATTCCGCGAAGAAGATCAACCGGCGTTTTGCTTTTCAAGTATATATTTTAAGTATATACTTTAAGTATATATTTTAAGTATATACTTTAAGTGTATATTTTAAGTATATACTTTAATGTAATAAATATATGGTTCTTGGACTGATCAATTTATTTATGTTGTTTTATTGGGAATAAGTCCTTGATTAATACGGTTTAACTTTTATAGAATTTCTCTTTATTTGTTCATTTAAATTTATAAAGAACCCAACGCGTTTCGCGACTCCCATTCGCTTCCTCAGGGGTGATTACATTAATTTGAAAATTAACATCTAGAAACAAGAAAGATATCTTGATACATGCTAAGTCATTGGTAGGTGTAAATATATGTTTAAAAGTGTGATACTTACAACTCTCTCAAAAATACATAATCGGAACTAAATTAAAACTAAAATTACATGTTTGTATTACATTTCTAAGACACTACATCTTAAGATGATAAGGATTTAATCAATTTTTTTGGTGTGAGATGATCAGCTGTTGATAAGAGGTTATAATGTGGAATGACAGGCGGAAATTAGGTCAAGGATATTATGTAGTAAGGTTAGGATGGCGGGAATTTTAAAAGGAATAAACTAGCCAACCATATGTTAAGTGAGATACAAGTTTAAATATGTGAATCTTCAATGTTATTTTTAGCAATCTAATAGGAATTATTATAATCAAGAACGACAATGTTTTGTTTTAACTATGCGGGCATCTAGTTTAATAATGATAAGAGGTTGTAATAACTTAGATTAGGTTCAGGATCAAATATGTATTAGGTAGGATGGCAGGGATCTTTAAAAGGTAAAGATTAAGAAAGGTTAAATGAGTTCGTGATAATAATGACTGAGACCCTCAACGTCGCGTCTATCGTTCACAGAGGTGTCCTTGTGTTTCTGTATATAAATCATTTCCAAAATATTGCGTTCTTTATCGTTTCTTTCTCTATCAAGTATGACTGGGTTTGCGAAATCGAAGGTGTGATTTAACTCATTCGCGTGTTTTTTAAGCGCCGTATTCCCGTAATGAAGATTGGAGATGCTGACTTCATGTTCTTTTATTCGGTCATAGAGATGTCTTTTAGATTGACCTATATATGTCATGTGACAGTTAGAGCAATCAATTTTGTAAACTGTATGTGTTTGATTTGGTGTGGGTGTTGAAGCTTTGAGGGATGAAAACAATTTTATATTATTTGAGTTTTTATTTTGACGAGCTAAGGTTAATTTGTAAGGTTTAATTAAAAAGGTGAAATTTTTTCTGAAAGTTTATGGATGTATGGTATAGCAACATATTTCTCTGAAGGAGGTGTGTTTTGGTTTTTATGTCTATCTGTCTGATTATAATGAAAATATGTACGTTGTTTTATTGTTTTTTGTATGAAATGAATTGGGAAACCATTGTCTAAAAGTGTTTGAGATATTTTACTTAGAGATTCATGTCGAAATTGAGGAGATGTTAGTTTTATTGCCCTATCTATCATAGCTTTAGCCACGTTTAGTTTATGATTTAAAAGTTGTGTTGAGTTAAAATTTATGTAGCGCCCTGACCATGACTCTTTAGTGTACCATTTGATGCTTACTGTTTTATCGTTATTGTTAATTATGTTTATATCAAGGAAATTGATATTGTTTTTTTGTTCGGTTTCGTGCGTGAACTGTATTGAAGGATGATAATTATTGAAGGCGTTGAGTAAGGGTTGTATGTTTTGAACAGAAGTGCTGGTTAATATATCGTCTACGTATCGTTTATAGAAAGGTAATTGGAAGGGCAAATTTTTTAATGTGAAGTTTTCAAGGTCCTCCAAAACAAGATTAGCTAAGGCAGAAGACAGAGGTCCTCCCATTGGAAGACCATTGGTTTGTAAATAGAATTGATCTTTATATTGGCAGTAGGCATTAGTGTTTATTACTTCAATAGTCGTTAAAAATTCCTGTAGTGTTAAAGTGGTGTGATTTTTAATTTCAGGCCATCTTTTAGAAATAATGTGTGGAATTATGTCTAAGGGTACACTTGTATAAAGTGAGATAACATCCAGAGACAGAAGTATATGATTGTCTGGTATAGATAAATTCAGCAAAACTCCAGGAATACTTCACGTGATATTCGCTCTCATATAAAACGTTTTTTAAGATGTTTGAGATAAACTTTGATATTTTGTAAAATGGTGATTGACAGCAGCTAATAATTGGTCTTAATGGCATATTGGGTTTATGGATTTTTGGTAACCCAT
>JAWQRP010001199.1:0-20470 GCA_033557875.1 Quadriops clusia | reverse complement strand
TACAACTGATTTTTATCCATTTTCAGATTGAAACACAATTAAACTTGATTTACAAATAAAACATTAATGCACTACACAGAATGTGTCTCCAGTATCGCAGGTAAATTTCAACTAAAATTTTACCCAACATAAGTACTCGTTAGAAAAAAATATTGAAAATTAATATAGGAATCCGGCGACCGTCTCAGAGAGGCGGCGAAGATACCACAAAGAAACGGCCATTTTTTATGTAACATTTCATAACGAACGCGCTGTACTTGATAATATAAATACGGTTTTTTTCTATATGCGTGTTATGCAAAAACTTTTTAAGTGAAATAAAATTGAAGAGTTAAATAAATGTTTTGAATTTTTAAACTGCTTAGTGTAATAACGAGAACGAACGGAAATGTGTAAATTGAACCAAAGTAATAATCACTCAGAGTGACTGGGACTATTTATTAACACAATTTATGTATTGGGCGGTTTTAAATGATTGGATTGTAAAATAATTCGTTTCTTTGTCGGTAATTTACCGGATATTAGACCAACAAAATTATCCGATATATAATTGTATTTTTAACGTCCATTAATCTAGTAACAAATTAGTATATTTTTTTTATATCTAAAGTGCGAGTGTATTGGTATAGAAAGAAGTGGAAACGCGGAATGATTAACCACTCGGTAATAGATGTAAGGAACGCTTTCAACTTTGAATTTAAGAAAAATGTGGACGTCACAGATTTTCGTACCCCCTCCTCCCCCTCTGTCACAAAATGTCACAAATTTTTGCCCCCCCCCCCCCCCTTCTACCCGTGACATCATTTATGGACGTCCCCTTACCTATTTATTTGTAGATGTCGTTAAAACTGCAGAAAGAGTTAAGCAGGAGTTTCAAAAACAAACAGACTACATTCTAACAATGTATCAGGCTTTCTACACAAATTTTACTTCTATAAGATATTTGATAAGTATAGTACTTTTCAAACTAGCTGTAAAACAAAAAAACATACGTTTTACAACATTAATATTTTACAATATTGACATCAATTAAACAACATTCCCATAACAATTTTGTTCTATTGCTGGACATTTGTGTGTGTAGAGAATGCTCTTGCACAATTGGTGGATGCGCGCGGCCCAAAATTAATCAGCTATAATCCTTGCGCGGTTACATCACACCCTCTGTAAATTTAATGCGTTGTTTCCTGTTTACACACAACTACCTTCATAATGGATACTTTGTATGCAAACGAATTTGGAAATGTAATATAACTTAAAAGTGGAAATGAATGAAATAACAAACATTTTGTGTGTACGCTGCGGCTCTCGACTGTGTTTGTCGGCCCGTGTTGAATGTCCGTGGAACACGTTGCATGTGGCGTTTAATCCAATTGTAGCTTAAGTGGCGGGCCATTTATAAATTAATGATTGTTGGATCAAAAGTGGCAAGTGAGAAAAATAGGTCGATTTTAATTGCTGGCTTAGAGAATAACATTTTGCATTATCGGTGTGTAAACATTGCACTAGCGGAAAAACATTAGCCTGGAATTTCCTCGACCCTCGTAATATCTAACAAAGATGTAAACAGTCTGCTGTTCCTGCCTACGAGGCAAGTTCATGTGTAGTTGTAGTGTTTCTATCGGATGCCAATCTAAATTTAATCGTGCACATATACACCTATATCATCTAAAACCTACACACACAATCAAATTCCCGCAGCCGCGGCAGCGGCCACCGAAATCTATTTTTTATGATGGCATATAGTTTATCAAACTATGTAGAGTACGGCAGAGTATTATCTGTACTAGCGGACGCTTGAGGTGTACTCAAAATGTTTCGCTCAAGCTGATTTTCCGGCCTCGAAAAGCGGACGTGAAACAACGTTATTTGTCATCATTATTTGAAGACGGTTAAGTTCAAGCCTCGTCCGCGGCAGCCTTGTTTTCTTTCCCCAAAAAAATGGGCACCAATGTTCAACGAAATATTATTTCGCCCAACCGCGAAAAACCGAGTTTGTGAGTGCTGCGTATAGATGAAATAATTTAGATATAACATTCGTGCTATGCTGCCATAATTGCTTCAGTGAGTTAGTGAAAATGTGTAGTGGAGCAGGTTATGTTGACATTGAACACAGTTGTAGAATATCGGTAGTTTTCAGTAAGAAAGTGATCACATTACTTTAAGGGTGTGATCAGTGAACCTTGTGCCATGTGTACGCGACTTCAACCTGTGTCAAGATACGGAGCAACTGGTCAAAATGAAAAAATTGCTGAGCCAGTTGTGTCCGCCTTTCGACGTGTCCTGTTCCTCCTTCAATTCCGTGTCAAGAAGCGCCAGCCCATTCCAACCTATGTAAGTTTTCCATTTATAACTTCGAAAATAAACAACAAATATTACAATTTCCTCTTCCCTTCGCCCACTCACTGATCAACGAGCAACCGCTTGAAAATTATCTTTTTAATTCAAAATTTCCTGTCAAAATTTAGATTGCAAAACCAAATGAAACAACTCGAATGAATGTTGTTTTGTAAGTAGAAACGAATACAATAGCCTAGTTTCTAAGAAACAAAGATTTACGTCATTTTGTGCATGAATAAATCATCGATTACACTGTATAAGTACCTATAATTCCGTTAAAATTAGTCCACGGACAATTCGCTGGTTCGATATTGTACGTATCTGAACTGTACTTATGAACATGTTACGTATTTATTACCACATATAATTATATGTGTTATTACTTAAAAACAACTTTCAATCGATGGTAGAAAACAGGGTAGTATTTTAATCTTCCTAGTTTATTTCAGTGTTCGTCCATTAAAGGTTTATAAATTGTGTATCCAATAAACTATTCTATAAGTTTGGAGCTCTTAGCGAAACTCCAGCTTTACACTCCCTTTGGGCTGTTTATCGGAGTACGGCACTAATCAAATCACTGCCCTTTTGCTCTAGGTATTTACCATGAAAACATCTTAATCTGCTCCTTACTTTATTAGAAATACAACCATATGATGGAAATTCATTTACCTAAATATAGACAAAAACGTATTTGACTTCCGCGCAGAATTAAATTAAATCAGATATTTGATGAACTGTCTACGAAATGTTGATTTAAATGAACCGTTGAATAAATCGGTAAACAATTTTGCAATTAACTTCTCCAGCACAGATTTTCTCTATTTACATACTTACTTATGGATGTTTATTAGAAGATATACGTATGACCAAATCTTCATCATTTTGAAATATGTAGACACATAATATTTCCTTAATAATAGAGTTTATTTTGAATGTACATTTATTTAAACAAATATTTTACGTTTAAACGGAAATGCCAATTTTCATAATTAATATTCATGTATTTACTATTGCTTACATATATTAAATATATCTAAAAATTTTATAAAACATATTAATTTTCCTTTATCTCCCCTCCTAGATAAAACAAATACCTACTGTATTTTTTACCTTTAAATAAAATTAATCTGTGCTTAAGTAATCTTATCTTACCATCAATATGCAGACTGATCCAAATTAAATGTTGTCTATGCTCTTATTATTATTAAAGATTCGTTAATTCGCGTGAAAAATCACGAGTTACCATGTACACATATACTTATTACCATGTAACTTCTGTTACAAAGTGCACTTGTAATTCAGAAATTATCAGACGTATTTCAGGTTAATCAGTTGTAATCCAGACAATAGCTGCTGAAATTCAAAAAGTAACTCTTGTAAATAAGATCAAGTAGACATTTCGTAAACAAGTGAATGATTTATAATAATAAGTGAATGTCAATTATTTATTAGCAGCTTTCTTATAAGTGATTTATAAGTATTTCTAGAAGTTTGATTCGCACACGGATGGATTATGAAAGAATTTTGTATGGATTTTCTTTTAATTCCAGCCTGACAAGATTAGATTAGATTCAAAACAAAGCACATAGAATATGTAAGGCATTTACCTCATATTTACCTTGTTTGGGTGGGGACCGAGGAAACTTCGCCTAATTTTCGATGACGGACGTTATCTTTCAAATACTTGACAAAAATTAAGTCCAAAGAAGACCAAACTGAGTTATGGAGAATTCCCAGCCTTTGCTGTTGTTGACTTGAATTTTTGGTATTTCCCTAAACATCTTTACTTGGACTACGTTACATCAATTGTCCCTCCGCAATTGATCTTTTCAAATTTCAATGGTTTAAAATATATTGGAATAACCCATCAATAAGACCTATCCAGATTATTTCTTTGCGAATCTTGCTAAGTTGTAAATTTCGTATGTAAATTAGTAAAGTGCATTCCTTACTCCCAATGAGAAGTTTCTGTATACTGAATAAGATTCCAAAGCCATAAATTACCGTTAATACTTATAAGACAAAACAAATCATAAAAGTTAAATTTGAGTGTGAATTTTTAGAAATTATCGTAATTTCAATGACATTTTATCATAATAAGAGAGTTGCCAATGGTGGACGGGCACTGCAGATCAATTTATATTATTTATAATTGAAAGGTCAATGGTGAAGTGTTCCTTTTTAACTAAAGCACTGAAGAATGTAGGTTGCAACAATAGTCACAGAGATAGCGTATGAAAACATCGATATCCCAAAATGATTGAAGACAATACTTTAAACGATATGTTTCATCAAGTATTTTACTGTTTCCAGAAACGAAGAAAGATCTCCAGAATCATCCCCGCCATTGGCAGTACAAGTGCAGGCAACAGTATCTTCCAAAACCGCAGAAAGGCGCCAGCAGCGAGAAGAAGGGAAACAAAAGGCTTCTGGCGGGGACAAGAGAAGGGGATCAAGTGCTCCAGTACCAGCGCATCAACTACCAGCACATCAACTATCAGCGCATCAACTATTAGCGCATCAACTATCAGCGCATCAACTATCAGCGCATCAACCACCAGCATTTCAACCACCAGCACATCAACAACCAGCATTTCAACCACCAGCACATCAACCACCAACATTTCATCCACCAGCATTTCAACCACCAGCATTTCAACCACCAGCACATCAACTATCAGCACATCAACCACCAGCTCCTCAACAATCAGCACCTCAACCGCCATCAGCAGAAGCTAGGCAGCTCATGACTGTAACGCGGTGTCCTCCAATAACCAGTTTAGAAAGAAACGGGGGCGGCTCTGCTGCCCATGAGGTGGAGGACATGTTGCAGAAGCATTGGGGCATCACGAGGACGGTCCAAGTCAGCAGAGGCAAAGAAGGGAAAGGGGGCAAAGGCATCGGCATTAGCATCGTCGGAGGAAAGGTAATTCCATTTTTCTTGATGCGAACAGGAAAATGGTCAATTAATTGAAATGATTTTTCTTTGTCGCAGGTTGATCTTTGTGCTCCCGGTGATAATACGCAACAAGAAACGGTTTTGGGGATTTTCGTGAAAAGCGTAGTTCCTGGTGGGCCTGCCGATAGAACAGGCAAACTAAAGGTAATGAGCGAAATTTGCGTACAATACGTTGTAAAATTTGAATGTTCAAAGGAAGAAAAATTCGTGTGTAATGACCTTTTTTGCCTTTGTGTTTATTTAAAGACTGGCGATCGCATTTTAGAAGTAGGAGGAGTGGATTTAAGATGCGCTACGCATGAGAAAGCAGTAGAAGCCATAAGGAATGCCACCGATCCTGTGCAATTTGTGGTCCAATCTCTTATACCTTGGGTAAGTGTTGGGGGGATAAGTTTTATACTGACACCAAACTATTTCAATTATCTAGAGTATAGAAGCTGAAGACATAGATCGCAATGGGGATGAATGTCCTTCTCCTCATCCATCACCAGTTGATTTGAAGGCGCCAGTTATTATTGAGCCATCTCTAATTAAGGTAACTGAAGTTATAAATTTTATTCTATGATTTGTTATGTAGTATATGCTGTTTGTTAAAAAGTAATGTAATTTTGATTGCACCAGGATAATGAAAAGAAAATTTGTAATGACGTAAGTCCCTTTTCGAAAAAGTCAACAGTTCCGAACGATGTTAAAAAGCCAGATACCGCACCTGTTGGTCCTCCAGTATTATCTTCTGAAGATGAGGGAAGCGACGAAGAAGATGTTAGGGATTTAACGGGCCGAACGGTTACCACCAAAGGATATGAGGTATAACTGTGGATATCTGGTTAGTACTTATTTGTATTTGAATGTTTATTTTGTAGATAGATAGAGCAAGTGCTGCTAATATCCGAAGATCTAGGGAAGAGATTGCAGCAGATGAGGAAGAGGACGAATTTGGATATACAATCAGTAAGTGGTTATTCTTATTATGACTTAAATTGTAATAAAAGCGAACAGGGACAAGCCAACTGGAACAGTTATTTCCAACACTTTGTTTGTAAACTGAAACAAAGTTAAGGGGAGTTTTAGGTCATGTTGTATACCCCAGAAACCAATGTTTGAAAAATGCAGCACTTGAATATGTATAACCACCGAGTTTCGTTCGGAGAAACATTACGTGAGGTATTTTGGTAGGAAGCATTTATTAAGTTCTTGTTATGAAATCATCACTTTAACTGCTCATTAAAAACATGAAACGGTTTTAATGTCGGCGCAGGTTTCCGATTATCGTGATATTACGACTGTTCGTATTTACATAGAAAGCAACCACTGAGCAAATTGATAATTTTATATAAATTGAAGTACAGCCTGAATACATTTTCTTTTATTTTAAGAACAGTTAGGGAAGATAATTTCTACCTCCATTAATAACGTTTTCTCAAGGGAGAGAACTATTGGATTCTGGATTCTTAAGCATAAATTTCGTTAACTGGAGTCGAAATAACTGTAATTAAAAGTTTCTAAACATCTGGGTGGCAATGCTGTCGAGTTTCCCGGAAAATATAGTGGGTAAAAATTGATTTTATACACGAATCAGATCGCACGAAATCTTACTCATCCCTTGTACAATAAGAGAAAGAAAAAGAAAGAGAGAAAGGAATCGTATGTAAACGGGCGGGGGTGGCAAATGCCGATGTGTACAGAGAGGAAAGAGAAACCACGCACCACGTCTCTGTTGTATACGCATAGAGAGCGTCGCGACGCGGCGGACGCGTCCGGACGGATCGAATCTTGCCTACTTTGCACTCGCTGTGCTACAGAGGCTCCACCAACCCAACAACTTTAGGCTCAATCCTGCTACGAACCAGACCCTGCTAGCTGCTGCCTCCCTCTTCCGCCCTTAGGTCAAAGTGGTTCTTTGTCAGGCGACACATAGTTTTTTGCTTGCGATTTAAATGTCGAGAGGCTTTCAACAAAGTAATCGTCTACAAAGAAGCTATTCCACATTAGGTTTGGTCATTTTATGCATGCATTTTTGCATTTACCGTAACTTATAGTCCATAAGTAATGGATATTGGAGGTAAAGCAGATAGCAGAACGCTAATAATACTAATAATACTAATAATAAAACTAATAACAAAACTAATAATAAAAACTAAAGCAATAACATTTCCTTCTACGTTACAATTTCTGAAAAATCAAAGAAAAGTGCCGTAAATAAAAAAAGTGTGCCACCTAAATCACCGAGAATTTGTTTCCTCCATATGCAAGAATATGGCGCGCATACTTTATTCACAAAGCTAGAACAGAGAGAAATGTTGGTGGTAAACGGGCTTGGACCCTTGCGACCTAGTTCACACGCTTGCAACTTTTCTGTATAAAATGTATTTCTGTGAACTCTGCTCTTTCCCGTCGATTTTCCATTCTTTCCTGTCGATTCTTCTGTTATTTCGCGTTGATTTCTCTGTTTTCTCCACGATTTTTGTTTCTGTTGTTTCCCGTTGATTTTTCTTTCTGTTATTTCCCGTTGATTCTTCTTTCTGTTATTTCCCGTTCTTTCTGTTGTTTCCCGTTGATTCTTCTTTCTGTTGCTTCCCGTCGATTTTTCTTTCTGCTGTTTTCCGTCGATCTCCCTTTTGCCTCCATATTTTTGCTTCGCTTCCAATTTCTCTTCCTGCCTTGATTTTTACATCCCTCTTTGATAGTTTTGTGCGGCAGACATTAATTCAGAACTCATCCAATATCGATAAGAGCGATGTAACATCGGAACTGACTACCGCAAGGAGAATTTTATATCAGGAAATTCGTAAAATCTCTTCTGGAATCGTCGGATGTGTATAAATTTTATGGATACACTCGCTATCCCGTTGTTACACCCGGGTAAGGTAGAGCTTCATGAAATAATAAATATTTCAAAAAATGTTCTTTAGCATTCCCAGTCCTTCGGAGAGATTTTCGCAATGATACACGGGCCGTCTCTTACGGGATCCAACAGTAAAAAAATCACGGGTTTTAGTACCTAATCTTTTGCATAGCGTTGAATTCTATTACGGGGAAGAACCCGGAGTGGCAGAATGGGAAAGAGGGATGTTCTATTACATAAAACGTAGTAAGGAATGCTGTGTAATTTGGTATTATGTAATTGTCCTATGGTTGCAGAATTGTTGGAAACGCGAGGGCAAATGCAGACGCGATAAAAGCTAATGATTCCCTATCTTAATAAAGCTATTTCGAATTTACGGCGTTTGGCTTAGAACCTCACGCACCCACCAGTACATTATTCTGCGTTTATTGTCGGAGTTACTGCTCAATTTATCCAAACAATGCGCGTATTTATGGTACGGAATCATTATTGATGTTCGGGAGAATTATTTATGAACATGGCATTTCACGTAAACATATTATTTTTATTTCTTCGATAATAGTTTCAAAAGGGCATATCCTTAATGGAAAATGAGATAATGGGCATTAATGCTAGGCTTTTAGTGTGTAGTGAAAAATATTGGTTCAGCAAGAAGCTTTTTAAGTAATTATTATAAAAGACTTCACATATGCTCTGGTACGATTTAAAAGAGCCACAGGGCTTGTTTAATTACTTCTGCCCTTGCTGCAATAATACTTTTGAATGTTTACGAGGAAAATAGGAATTGAATTACAATGTCCGTATACATATTTAATTTTATTCCAGCTGGCGATAAATCAAGAACTTAAAACAACAATTACTGATAAACAAGAAGCTCATTAGAAATATTTAAAACGATCTACTGCAAAAACAAAACCGAAGTCTAATATTAAAATAAATGAAACTGTGTGATGGTGTGGTGTTCAAGGGGTTGAATGAGTAGAACAATTAAAGTATATCAAAGAGGTATCAACGATCCAATACCGCATATTTCAACAATTCGCATGGAATCCTCACCAAAACACAACTATCACAAAATAGTAAAGAATAAAAATTAAAAGAGGTTTCCTTAATAGTAAGGCAATACAACAAATTCTCGGTTAAAAGCAGTAATGCCTGGACCGTTTCACCAAATAACCTAAAACACATTCTCTCTGTTTCATCCGCTCTATTCTTTCACATTGTTTCTATTTGTAAGATAATTGTAGTTTTTCTCCAGGAATTTTCTACAAAATAATTGTAGCATTATGTACATATGTAAATAGAAAACATTAGGTCTTGTTATGTTAGCACAGATTATTTGAGAAGAGGCTAGATTTTGTTAAGTTGCTTCACCTCAAATCGAAATAGATACAGTCTGAACAGGATAAGTTAGCTTTAATCAGGACAAATTAAGTTAGGATCAGTACAGGCAGTTTACATCTTCTAAACCCATCACACGCGCACATTGCAGATAAAAGAAACGAGAGGAAATTCGAGCTTCCAGTTCAAATAGCCATCCCTTCCTCGAATAGCGGAATATTCTCCCAACTCCATCTCTGCTTACTGCTGTCTCTGGCGAATCCGACGTCGTCTCCGTTGCGACGAGCGCCGGCGTCCACGGCCCTCTAGTTCAGTACTCGTCCAACTGTGCGCCGCATAGTGTTCAAATCGCAGTGTGCGGCGGCGATTTCCGTCGGCCCGTTTTCCGCCCGCCACACCATTCATCAACCATCAAAAAATCGACTCCTGGACGCCCGAATAGGCATCCTTTCGCCCAACACCCTCGCGATTGAACTCTTTCTCCACCCCTGCGTCCAACCATCCAAGTGGTGCGGTTCTGTGTTTATTTACATTGAAAAAAGACAATAGTGCATTGTTAATTCGCTTAATTATCCCAGCAAATTCAGGCGCCCAAACACCCACATTTTCACGTCTACTCAAATTTCTTTTTACTGTTAACCAAACACGTTCTACGTCCCACAGCGTTTATTTGCTTTAATGCCAGCTAATTTCCGCGTTCTTGCAAATGGTTTTTATCGGCACGATAAATATGGAGCATCAAGAATTAAGGTTAGCTCTCGTAGATGTATGGAGCCGCTGCCTAATCCTCCAGGATTAACAAGGCGAAAAGGGTTCCCACAGGTTTACAAAGTCACTAATTAAATAGAGCCTACTGGTCCGACCTAGATGTCTAATCGCGATTGCTACAAGGGAGCCTGTTAAATATCTTATGGTGGCATTTGGCTACTGATAAACCATTTATCTGTATGTGTAAAAGGGACAGATTAATCGTATGCATATACATGCACAAAGCTTTAGGTATGTACGAGAAAGTAGACATATGTATAACTAATTAGGTCGTCGTGCCCTGTACCTATACATAAATGAAAAATAAGATTTTTTTATGTCTGTGTTGGGTGAATGTACATCATTTGAGAGAGCGTGTGCAGGCATTGACGCGAATCTAATGCCATCAGAGACCGGCCAGTTCATGGCCAAAAGGGCTGCGACCCAGTTTTGCAGAAGGGAATTCGCACTGTTTCATCCGTTTGTCCCGAGTTAATTTTATTTCGGACGTTCCCTCTTTGACCCCTTAATCGCGTTATTTATTCACTAAATTGCTTCGCCAGGATTCTAACAACACCTATAGTCAAAGTAGATGTAGCAGGGATTCCCCGATGATGGATAGCCGATCGAAGTGCCACTAATGCCCCAATAAATAATAATAGGACTACATTATGTAGTTCTGATTAATACGAGTGGGTTTGTGCAACTCGCTCCCCCACAATCACTTCCATTTTGCCGAAATACCTGCGGGTGTACCGAGTGATGGAGGACGACCACTTACGCAATCGAAACACGCAATAATTGCCACCATCGATATGTACATGTACAATTTTAATAGCCCAATTTCCACCGAACAATAATAACACTCCTGCTTCGCAAACATCATTCTAACACCTTATCCAACATTAATACTTTAATTATCCAAATGGATCCTAGAGTCCTAAATTTACTGTTTGCGAAACAAATTATATACTCCAATAATTGAGTTTTTTTATTGGCTATTATTATTCTTACATCCTTACGGTCCGTCCATATATTATGTTTACATAATAGTTTACAAAACGCAGCTAATGTTTAATTTCTTATAAAAATACCAATATTATTATTAATGTTATTGCTATTATTAATGTTATTATTATTAATGGTTATTATTGTTCTCTGCACTGCATAGTGTTATATTTTGTTTTTGCACATATTTTATCTTTGACTGCACAGACCTGAAGATGTCTAATCAGATGAAGCTCGTCGCCTAGAGAACGGCAATAAGCGTTGTTAAGAAAAACAGCTTTTTTCATGATTAATTAATTTATCTTGACTTCGATCTCCAATTCGGAAAAAAATATTATTTATTATTAAAGAAAGAGCCGCAATCCAATTTATGGACAATCCCAAAGGCAAACGTAGATGCCTGGCATTAGTCTGTAATTAAAGAGGGTTCTCTAATAACACTATTTAGCGAGCCTTCGCAAAAGACAGGTGGGCGGAGGGAGCAATAACGCGAAGAAACGCGATTCTTTTATATTCCACGGTAAATTATACTAATGGTTCCGAGATAATAACGCATTTTAACGAACTTTTACGTGTTTGCTTTTTATTGCTTAATTATGCATACCGCCCGCGTTTCGCCTCCATTAAAACCTTCACGTCTCTCAGTTGTGAAAATTGAACTTCCAAAAAACAGCCATAAAGCCCGGAAAGCGTTTCTCGAAACTTGAGAAGTCTTTGACCCGACCGAGCAGTCAGTCACAATGCTGGGAAAATCATTGCTTGTTTACAAACAAGACTTAATCTGCAAGTGGGATCGCTTCTTTCAAATTTCGCGGTCAATTGCCCAGGCATATTACGGGAAATGTGCGAACGAATGTCCCGCCTATTTCCCCAAAATGACTATTTTAAATGGTTTTCGACGTATACAAACCCTGAAATGCGCCTTTCTCTGAAAATTGTATTCGCCCTTAAGGATTTGCAAATAACGGCTTTCGATTATGGGCATCCTCTTTTAAAGAAGCTACCTATTATGTATTAGAGAGCTATTTGGAGTGACGATCTAGGACGTAAAAAATGTACGTTTGTCTTCATATTTTTCATAATAACGATTTACTTTTAAAACTTTTGAAAGTTCGAATTCACTTCTTGTAAAAATGTCTTAGGTACGTGCATCTTACATTATGAATTACAATTAGACAATACCAAAAATTCAGAAATAATGACTTTTACGAATATCTATTTTTTGCAGTCAAACTATACACCTACATACCAACAAAGCTCCCTATTCACGGTGGTTCCATAAATACTGGTCTGTGAAAATGTACGGGATTATATTGTACATAACTAATTCTATCAAGCTTAGGCATTGGTTTAAACAATTTAGTTATTTCTTTCATTTGAAAAAATAAATCATAAACCATTCGTACTCCTTCACACAAGTTTATTAAGAGCAATATTTTTTCCATACTTATAGTAGTGGTCACAATTACTTTCTCCGCGAATTTTGGAACAACTAATAGCGGAACCGTGAACAAGGAGCTTTGATTGTACGACGATGATGAACCTAATCCTAATGTTTGAACAATACGGAAAACAACTTTTTTCAGCCCTTCAAAGTTACTCAAATTACCTATCTGAAGCAAAACAAAACCACGATAAGTTTCTTTAATTGCCATTCACCTTAAGAGGTAGGTGAAGATAGTTTTCATTGATGTTTGCATAAATAACAGTGAGTGCTGGTTCTTTATCTCGAGTAGTCTGGGCCTGAGATACCTCCTTGGCGAACAATGGCCCCTGTGCCTTCAGAGTGTTTTAAGTCAATTATCATTCTGCCTTTAAGGACGGATGAGAGCCGTCTGCGAAGTGATTCCGTGGTAGGTGTTTCGCGTTACGATGTCAATATGGTTGAGTATTGTGATAAAAGTGCCGGAAGATCGGGGATGAACGTAACTGCCGCTAAGGGCGGGTTAACCCGGAGAGGCCATCGGTAGTCGCTAAGTAGCGGCGACCTCGGCTAGCGGTTGAAGGGACGCGATGCCGCTTATAGTCCAACTGAAGGAGGGTCCAAGACGACGCAGACGACGACCAGCACGGTTGCTGTTGCCGGAAAGAAAGACATGGAGCCTATAGCCGAGGATCAGGAAACTGAGTACGAACTAGGTAAGAAAAAGTCGTCGAAGGTAATTAACTAGCCATCCAAAAGGAATTGATGAGTAATTTTAGGTTTTCATGGTTGTAGTTTTGTTTACTAGATGAAACACCAAAGAAGTGTATCACACAGCACCCTAGTTGATAGCGATCTTAAGATCACCTGTCTCGCCAGTGCAGTGGTTTCCAACATTTTCGTGGAATGTTTTGAAAGCAAACGTTCCTTTCTACTATATTTAAACATAAGTCTTGGATCAGATATCTCTCGGCACTAAAAATCAAGTTCAACATGCATTCAATCTATAACCTTCGCACACCTATCGAAACTTGCACACCTCCTCACATCATCATCATTCAGTACAAAGGTCTTAATTCACAGCGCATTCGCTCCTTGTAAAGACAATTAGCGATCTGATCAACTGGACCATATCAAGGATACTCTAGATATTCCTTAAATATAATGAATAAATCCATCAGACATTTCCAAAATCCAGTGGCAAGTACATATATGTATATTTGTATTTATACGAGTTGCAAATGTTATGCAGTATCATCAGAATTGTCTAGTGTTTTATGTAAGGTACGTATATCGCTTTGAAAATGTTCCTTTATGAATCAGTAGAAACGTCGACACTGTTCTGAGTCAAAAGTAAGGTTTATGCCTAAACCACCAAATTATTAATGTCTATATACATGCCGATTTCTGCAGTTTATACCATTTTATTTCATAATCTAGCGAAGAGAACTAAAATATAAAACACGTAACGACTCTACGTTATTGCTTGTGTAGGTCTAAGTAAGTTACCGTGGAAGCAAAGCCCTTTATACTTCGGAAATAAGAAGCTTCAAACTTCCCAAAAATACGATCTACTGGACCTGTTCGTTTTGTGCTACGCTTCCGCGATGGTTTCTATCTATTTTTTCCCTGAATTGAATTTTATTTAATTTATAAATAATAAAAGCGGAGTTCTTACCGGAAAATAAATGCACATATAGAACAACAAAAACGTTCAATTATAAAGCAAATAATAAACTTTTCACTGTTAAAAAGTAAGCACATTCTAAACCGTTATCTATTTTTAGAACTTTTAATACATTGGTATGCAACTCAATTAGCTAATATACATATAGAGGACTAATAGTTTTAGTAATTATTTACATTAAAATACAAATACATGCACTCGCATTAATTTCAATGATTTTAGAAATCGGTTGCTTATTACCTAGAAAACATCGAGTACCTACGTAATAAACTTTGTGACATTATGTAATTTAAAAAGTAAACTTTGCATTCGCGCACTGCATTGCACAGAGACTGACTATTTATACATAGACAGATTCACTTCAATAATTCCCCAACAAAGTAATAATACTGAATGGAAACCGATGAACGCTCCAGCGAGCCATTCTTCCGCATTGGTGAGCATAGGTCTCAATCAACGTGGACGTGCATCACTGCTCACATCTTTGTTAATGTTAGCCTAAACCTAAACCTTCAATGCATACCTACCTCCTGTTCTAATTTACCCTGTACATTTGTACAATGCATTTTCGCACGACAACCCTGCAACTGGTTGACATTTATCGTGGAGGATACGAAGGTCATTTATCTTCAAAATCTAAGAGTTAGGTCTGCTAAGTAGTGATAGCTGAAGTTTTACTTACCACTCTATTACATTAGGAGATAAATGATGTCGGGTTTTCAATTTCGGGTAATGCAGTTAAAGTTGCAATTTATGTGTGAAAGTTTTAATCACTTTACACACAGGAACTGAGCAGACGTACCCGAAGGATAAGAAGACAAAACGACCACTTATTCAAAGTCAGGAGGCTAGAAATCACCAACAAAGTTAGCTATTTCTGAAACGCTAAATATTATTTAACTTGTTCGTCATTAGTTTCAACGGTAATGGAGCAATTTCTCCTCTAGGGGGTGATTGTTCATGGAAACGTCCAATCTTCACATGAATCATAAAAAGTGGAAATTGCGCATTTCAGAATAACGGCGAAATTGCATTTTGTTGTATTAAACCCTGCTCCATAAACTGGTCATTTCTGCACAAATGTCTGTTCCTGTTAGGAAAGTTTCTTTAATGGGGGAGCTTTACACTCGTGATCGATTTAGTTTACTTGGCCCATTTGGTGCTACAATAGGTTTTGTTGGATCTTAAGGAAACGTTACGTTTGTCGTAAGTCAGATATATCCATCCATTGCTAGTTCTTTTTTTTTATATACATTACTAGTAGACAAATCGAAAAAGAGTTTGTTTCTTTTTCCAGATAAGGCTAAGAAAAAGTATGCTGCTTTGGGACATGCCGTGCATTTGGTGCAATTGGAAAGAGGAGCGGGTAGCCAAGGATTGGGCCTCAGCCTCGCAGGCCACAGGGACAGAAATTGTATGGCCGTATTTGTTTGCGGGGTTAATCCTACTGGTGCAGCTTATCGTGCAGGGAACGTTCAAGTGGGAGATGAAATACTGGAAGTGAGTATATTATAACTAAGGATGAGGTTGTTATTTTTATACATTTTCTTCTTCGCCGTTTCTATGTTGTTTTTAAAAGTAAAATAGTACAAACATAATTCTCGTAAGATTCTTTTTAATTAAAATAGGCAATGCTTTAAAAGTGAAGAGTATGTACTTAATTCTAGTTATTTATAAAGGAATTGATATTTTGGCTCCTGATCGTTTAAGGTTAGGACGAATACTGTTTGTATTTGTGTATCATAATATCCCAGTTAAAGCACGAAAGAAAATATTTGGTGAGATAAAAATACTAAAGTTTCTTGGGTCTGAAGGACAAAAAGGTCTACGAAAAATTAGATACTCTGATTTCTATTGATTGATCGACAAACAGTTTCTACAATTACTTGATCAATAAAGTCTACAGGGTTAAGTTTTACAAGTTCACTCTGCAGACAATTGAAATTCGACCTACTGCATTGGCTATTCTATTTTAATTTGAATTCGCTTTACTTTCACTTATTACGAATTGTTATAATTTATTGATAAAATTACTCCTATAGTTTTTTACTCTACGGAATTTGTCTAATCAATGCTGTGAAAAAGATCGTGTTTGTGTGTGTGTGCTCGGATCTCACACCGCCGCCACCCTAAAATGTCGCTCCCCTTTTATGACGCGGGAGCAGGTGCTCATCTGGAAGCTACTTGAATCTCGATTCTCGACCTTCTCTCAATTCTTTGTTTGTCGACATAACCATTGTATCATATCAATATGATTTCTTTTATGGATATATTCACAACGTAATCACGGATGATGAATCAACTTACTTACGTGAATTATGAAGTCTGACTTACATAGATCTTCCTCATGATTCACCACCTCGAGCACTAGTCCACTTAAACTTTCAATATTATTATTTTCTTCCTTTCGCTTCCTCTTAGTTGTCTTCTTATTTTCTACCGAATGACATTAGTTTGTTTACTAACAACATTCTCTCGCTGCTTAGCAACCGAATGTATGTTTTTTTTAGGGAGGCCGGTTTCTCATGAATACTTTGAGTTTTCTAAACATGAGCTGTATACTTTTACTAGCAGACCCGTCGTTCTTCGAACGAAACTTGAAGTACGTGGTTTTATTAAAGGGGCAAGTGTGAAATGTACATTGAGGAAGTGAAAAGAGACGCGAAGACATTGTTTGAATGAGAAGAATAATTGTACCTGTTTTAAAATATATCACATATTTTATTTTCTTCATCTTAACTATCTTTTCGTCTATTTCCCGTTTCGCCCCGTCTCGTCCCGTTCCGTACCATTCCTGTATTTTAATTTAATTTTATTTTTTGGTTTTTTTAAATTTTATTTTTGTTTATTTCAAGATATTTAAGTTCATTTCCCTTTCCTTTCTCGTTTCTGGTTCAATATCCACTCCCAATCTAATTTCAGGTACTATCCCGTTCCCTTCCCTTATTTCATTCTAATGTATTTTATTTAGTTTAATTTTATTTTACTTTGTTTTCCTTCCCATCCCCGGTCTCGTTTCAGTCCCCGTTTTTGCTATAGTTTCAAGTCCAGTACCCATCTAATAGTTTATTTTAATTTAATTTAATTTTACTTTATTTAATTTAGTTTAATTTTATTTTATTTAGTTTAATTTTATTTTATTTAGTTTAATTTTATTTTATTTAGTTTAATTTTATTTTATTTTGTTTTTCTTCCCGTCATCTTTCCCAGTTCAGTCTCCGTTCCCGTTCTAGTTTCAATTCAAGTGGCTATCCTCTATTTTATTTTAATTTAATTCTAATTTGTTTTGTTTTGTTTAATTTTATTTTACTGTATTTTCCTTCCCGTCATCGTTCCCGATACAGTAGCCGTTCCTGTTCTAGTTTCCCTTTCCGTGCCCTTCCATTCCGGTAATTTATTTTACTCTATTCCATTTTAATGTGACTTCAAGATGTCCGTGCTTGAACTTGACAATTATTTAACTTAAAAGATTTTCTTCTTATTTCCTTCACAAGAGGTTGGCGCCAGCTCCTTGGAACTATTTAGCCATCTGGTACAGAGTATGAATAGCGAGGTCAACAACCTCGTAAAAGTGTTGACATTTTAGAAAAAGAAATAATTGGTATAAAAAATAATGTTAGAATCTTGGATATCAAATATGAAAATTTTTCAATTAATTTTAAAAAAAGATACTAATAATATTACCAAAATCTATAACCAAATTATTAAAAATGCTAAAAAGAAATCCTGAAGATGCACAAAAAAGTGTGCGAAACGGCGATTTTAAAAATAAAGAATTTTTGAAATGATTTTTTTAAAATTATTATATACTGATCATTTAGAGAAAGACCTACAACCCAAGAAAGGAAACATAATTTAGGTAAAGAAGACCAAGAAATAATACAATATAAAATAAAAAGTATATGTTACCATTTAAAAACATTTTGCTGATCTTGAAATAATTTTGAACCCGTCATACATTTAAAACGTACATGTATTATGAACTACGCTTTCCCCCTTCAAATGAAATGACATTTTTAAAACCATTATTTTCTAAATGATTCGTGCAATATTTGCAATTATCAGATTCAATGTTCAACAATATATGAATAATCTTTTTTTTTTCAATTTAACTTACTGCGCAATGACGTCATTATCAAAATTAACGCGAGGGCATTTCTCTCTCTAATGTCAACTCAAAATCAAACTTCCATGGAAACCAATTTCTGAAAATCCGTCAAACTTGACACCCTCGATTTTGTCATAATTTTTTTTCTGGGGACTACTCCATTTAGGGTCCCCTCCTTCTATGTCCGCAAGCGGGTAAAACTTTCATTGTCTCTTACGTTGGCTCTCAATGATACAATGATTTTTGCATCTCCCTATTCCCAATCCCCATTGTGCATTTTCAAATTTTATACGTAGACTAAAAAGCTTTATTACTTTTCCTGGGGACCAAGTTGTCAAAACAGCAGCCGTCATGATTTTGCTGTTGTATGTCATTTATTGGTTTAGCAACTCTTCCTTTTTCTCTCTGTCCTGTAAAATTTGGTGCAGTAATCTTTTCTGATGCATTCGTTGGACATACCCGTATCATTCACTCGCGCAAACAGTTGATCTCCACTACCCGAAGAACCGAATTATGTCCATTGCTCAGCGCCTAGCACAAAGATCTTCGAAGATTGCAACTTTGAGTGTGTAGCACACGTAGGGTATAAACTAAATAAACGTCAGAATACTTCCTAGGTTAGGTACCTTATATATCACTGTCAGAATAGTTAACCATAAATCTGTTATAAATACTACCCACTGTTGTTGTACGCGGGCTAACCTCCAAATGCCAGTTTGTCAATCTGACGTTCCGTTCGAAAATATGAGGACGTTATTGATGCTAGTAGAAGGAGATGCACGATGGTTGCTATGAAGAGTCTATTTCTCTTTAATTTTCACTTCCTTAGTTACATTTGTCAGAAATTCAAGCACGGGTTTAAATGAGAAAAACGTGGGGCCCCAAAAAAGTGACTTCCAGATCGAGTACCCCAAAAACATTTCTTAGCTGATCTAGTTAGACCACTCTACGGCAGTGTGCAAAAATTCAGGAAAATCGGATCGCCAGTTTTGAAATTGAATAAAGAAACAAATATTTTTTACCGTATAGAATGGTACTGTGTATACATATAGACGAAACGTCAAAAATATCAATTTCATTCTTAATACATAAAACTGACCAAGAAGTAAAAATATAACGAGTTTCGTATAACACCTACAAAAATATGACCCAAGGATCCCCCTATTGTAGGACCGACTAACGAACGGAAATTCTTAGGACACTTTTCCTCAGAAACGCTTCACAGACATGTATATGTATATCGCCTTCAGCACCCAACTACAAAGGTTGAGCTGAACTAAAGAAAAGATTTTTTATTTTATTTTCCAAGAATGCTCCACGTAGGCAGCCGAAACCGATCAATCTTGACTTTCGGGCGAAAGAATTTTGTTGAGCAAACTAAAGCGTGAGTGTGCCCATTAAAACTTAAGCAGACTGAAGACTAAAATTTGATAGAACTTATGTTGTAGTAGCGGAGTTAACGATGAATAATTGACAATCACACCACGCACTTTATGCCTGGAGTGTATTAAATCCTCCTACTTTATTACGGGGGGTAGAATGTCGGTAGAAATTTAATATGTTCTCACTGAAAGCGTTAAATATTTTTACGACGAATAAACGAATCCTGCGTTATTATAACGTTGCGCATGTTTATACTAACTCTTATATAAGTGATTTTAGTTTCCTTTTTGGTTTAATCATGGAACAAAGAGCGATCATTAAATTCAACGCAAAGAGCATTATAAACATTCCGGTCGATGGAGCTAGTGTAGAAGATGACGATACGAGAAGGCCAATTTTAAATCGAAAAACAACAATGATCTAGAAATTACATGATTTTATTGCACATGAACTCGGTGTTTCACTGAAAATGGTAGAAGAAACTGCCCAAGTAGCACAAATAGTTATATAATAGCTGAGAAAACGTTTTCTCGACAATTTAATAAACCAGAAGTTTTATAAAAATGTCTTGAAAACGTTTATTCAATCCTTATATAACGCTTATACACCCCAAATAGGCGCAGGTTATA
>JAWQRP010001198.1:0-20471 GCA_033557875.1 Quadriops clusia | reverse complement strand
TTATTTATGTTACATTTACATTTCATTTATGTATCCACTGATTACGTTTTTACTATGCACATAAAGGGTATGTAAATTTTACAACAATTGTTTACATATCCTCTGATTCTTTAAACTTGCAAAGGAGTAACGTGAACTGAAACGTTCAGTGCAGGCTGGGCAGTTTAAGAAGGCCCTTCTACTCAACAACATTTAAACTGGAAACTGAGGTGACCAAAATAAACCGTAACAATAGATGAACATGAGATGAAGGGTAAAAATACCGAGGAAAAATGACATATGCTTGTACAAAAGTGCAATTGAACGTCCAAGAGACAATAATTTAACACTCGAGCCCGTTTACAACCAAACAGTGAAAACCAAGAACCTAATATCATTATTTACATACATCACATGTTGCATATGTATAATGTCTATAGTCCAACAGCCTAAGCTTTCGCACATGCGTATTAGCAACAATGCAAATGGTGTACTTCTGCAAAACGTGTGACGTTGCAGTATCACTACATCCCCACCCTCACTGTCATGGAAGTACTGTCGCGACAGTAACTGTCGCAAACACTGTCACCGTGTAAACGATGCTTAATAGTTTTACGACTCTAAATTCCTGTGCAATGTGTGCATGTAGTTAAAAATTGAAACGTATTTAACGTTATTATTATTATTGCTTACTTTGAAGACTTATAATTTGTCAGCCGTAAAATTCTAATAATTGTAAAAACAAATTGAAAAAATACAAAAAGGTTGAAAGGGATTGTAGTGGTAATAAAGACATAAGGATAAAGTGCAACTCCTTAGCTTAGGTCATGAAGCGTATTTAATATTCCATAGGTGGCGCTCGTAAGTTATAAGTCTGCGCGTTGGTAATAAAATTAAAGAGAAAAGTGCATCCACTAATGGTAAATAATTAAGAGCCTATAAAGCAAGAGCCTGGTAGTATAAGGTGCTATAAGGAGGTCGCATATTAAATTCCTAAAGTTTAATAACTAAATACGACAATGCAAAATTTAGTGTGGCGCGCTCTGGCGGGTATTGAAATGCGCACAAAACGCAACACATCTACCATTATTACCCATAAACGGAATACAGGGAATATAACAAATAGAACATAGAACCATCCATAAACGGCTAATATAACCAGGCTCTATCCCCCGAAATTGCAACTGAACTACCTCCACGGTTCGGGCACCTGCTATCAAAACTCACTTCCAAGAATTATAGCAGCATAAAACACAGCTCTAAACTGCAGTCCGCACATGCATTTCCCCCACTCAGTGCCGAAGTCGTAAATGATATACCCTTTGCCCCCCCGCCCCGCTTCACGATGCAATCCTGCACAAACTTCACTTCACATTGGCATTGCAAGACTGACAGTTCATATCGTCCTACAAAAGACCGCCGCAAGTGTGCTTTGGAAACAAACGCCGAACTCAAGTTCCACATGTTCCATAAGCTGCTTGATTTCCCGGTGCTGTGTCCGACCGTCGAGTAACCTGTTGCGCTTTCCCGCTCCGTTCAAAACTTTTCCGAATTTTTCGTTTTTTTTGTGTCTCTGTGTCCAACCCCAGAAATAAGACAATCTGGCTATCCCGTGCACCCCCATCTTTTTTAAGCTCTAGTGTTGTTTTCCATGTGACTCTAGAATTTGTTACTTGCTTTTGTGCCACTACCCCAACACACCGATACACCGGCTAACCTCTTGCGCTAGCACGTGCCAAAGCACATGTTCCCGCTCTTTTAACTGGCCATGTCGGACACTCAGGACTACGAACAAAAAATGGACGTAAACGCCTCGAGCACCAGCGCCAGTCCCAGGACTCCCCCGAACTGCGCCAGGTGTAGGAACCACAGGATGAAAATCGCCCTCAAGGGCCACAAGAGATACTGCAAATATCGCTCGTGCAAATGCGAGAAGTGCAGACTAACCTCCGAGCGGCAGAGGGTTATGGCCATGCAGACCGCCCTGAGGCGAGCCCAAGCACAGGACGAGGCTATGATGAGGACCGGCCAGATCGCCTCGTCCTCGCACAAGAGTCCTTCGCCCGTACATACCCTCGACAGAAGCCTCGACTGCGATTCCTCAGCTTCCTCACAATGTTCCACTTCCGCGGGGGTCCTCGGCAAACTCACCCCTCTGGACGCGCTTCCTTCTACCACCACTGGTACTATTGCAGCCATTGGTAAGTATGCATAGATTATTATTTTATTATAACATTCGATTAGTAAAGATTTTGTTAATTAATTGAGTAAGTGAAAATATAGGTAAATTATCTAATGCCTATTGACCGTATGGATGATTACTGCAATTACCAATGTTTTGTCTATACAGTAGAGCGTCGATTATCCGAACATCGGTTATCCGAAACGTCAGTTATCCGAACATCATTTTCAACTATTGTGATTTAATTTAACCATCTATTAGCTGTTCGTCAAAGCAAACATTTTTGGTTTAAATTGTTTATTTTTCGTCCGGAGACTAGTGTAAATGAGTGTGGCATAAATACACAGTATTTGTTAACCATACGACGCCGACGGGCATAAAGTATCAAATTGATATAAGCGACGCATCATTCCTGTGTTGTTATTTAAATTGATTGTGAAGAAAAAAGAACAACGTTCAAATGAAATTGAATGATTATTTTTTAAAAAGCTGTTAGATCAAAATATAACGTATATAAACATTAACACATTATATACCTACTTGTTTTTCTTACTCTTCTGTAAAATCGATTATCCGAACAAATTGATTATCCGAACTACCCTTGGTCCCAATTAGTTCGGATAATCGACGCTCTACTGTACTTGAATTATCTAATTACAGTAAGTAATTTATTTTTAAGTAACAACTAAAACTACACTGCAACTATTAATGTTTTAAATTCAAATTAATTAAGATAATTGAATTTTTAAAAGAATTTGTAAGCATATATTCCTATATAATTGAATTTAAATTGGTAATCCTTGCTCTATCAATATAATTATGTAAATTAATAATTCCAGCAAGAGTAATTGTAGGTACATTTGCTTGTTTAATTTCTTGGTTTTAGAGTCCTTTTTAACTGATGATCAAATATTAATCCAAAATTAATTATATTATTCTAATACGTGTTTCACGGCTTCATGGGCCACTTTTTTAGAGAATTTATAAACTGTAAGAAACATACGAATTTGTGAAATTATTCAATTTAATTTAATTTAGTAAATTTAATTTTGGATTAATAATGCTTTTCATTCGATCATCAATTAAAAAGGACTCTAAAACCAAGAAATTTAACAAGCAAATTACCGTAGAAGCCCAAGAAATATACAAAGAAGAGCATTTGTACAGTTTCGTCTTTAACTCGAGGCAAGGGCACCAGGCTACACTTGCTTATTCTCCATCACTCAGAATTGAGTAAAATGTTACAAATTCATTCATGCCACGATTTAATTAACAAATGCATTGACCACTTAGTTCCGAAGCGATTTGAAAGATCCTCTCAATTAACGACTACGCGAAGCCCCGCAAAAACCGGTACTTCTGCAATCGTGTCGCTTCATTTGCATTATGTTAAGGTTTTCATAGACTAAAAACTGCCGGGTGGTTTCAGATAGAGGTTCACCAAAATAATTTTTCTATTCTTAGAAATATTGCAATGAAATTTGGTACTTTTATTGTAGGCAAGAAATTGCACTTGGTAACCTACCGACGAGTTACAAGTAATTTCCGGTTTGCCTGGAAATAGCGTCAAATCTTTTGTTTGAACAGGGAAACGCATATGTCATGTTGACACTCTTAATCGATTTGCTTTACCAGGTACAAACCATACTCCATAAGTCAATTTTCAGATGTAATGTACGAATTAATATAGAAAACCGCGAATACGGATCTGTTGCTTTTGTTTGAATTACATATTGTATTACGTATTGTACAGATCTTTGTTCAAGTCATGTGGTAAAAAAACATGATTGTTAGTTTATTAGTTTTTCGATTATGTAGGTACTGAAGCGCATCAAATACTACCAACAATGGTAACACTTAGTAAAGATCCAACAGTACGAACATATTTGAAAAGATCGTAATTTATCATTAGATGAAATATTTTTATCCGTATTAACTATTGCCCGCATCTGTTTGAATTTATAGTCAAAAAAATTATTATTTCTATTTCTGGCGGATTATTTGAATGATGTGAAGATTGAAGATGGGCAAGTTCGGTTCCTTTCAACAGTGCATCAAGAAGTTTTAGATAGTTTATACACTCCGCTCCTCATCATCATTTCTATTTTGTCCTTTCACAACTTCGGGCCACTGAAGTAAATTGCAATAAATTTCTTATTGAGGAGTGATTATTTTGTTATTGGTGGTTCTGGACTTGTTATTTTAGTTATCTGCTCACTATCATCATTCCTAAACTTAATATTTACTTTTAACATTCAAAGACAAATCACAAAAGGCCGGACAACCTCCGTGAATATAATAAGTTGACCGAGCAGCAGATAGTAATTTCACAATGCCAACCACAACATTACACTCATTCATAGTAAATTAGTAACCGCAGCACAATTTACCGACATATGTTTGCAATTACTGAAAAAAGACCGTAAAACTAAAATGACTACTAATCAATAACTTCATAAATATTTAAATCTATAATCTGGGCTCTCTTTTTGTGTGCAAAAAGGCACCCTTGAACTATGTAATCAATTTGTTTTAATTAGACTCAATCCAGAGTTTCCATTACATTAAGAAAACTGGATTTTTATGGTGCCAGTGCGTTTAATGCGTCCCCCTTCAAAGTACGGCAAAGTAGCGCTCAATACCGCCAATCAATGCACCTTGATTATGTTGGCAGCACTGGGAATATTAAGTTAATAAACTCAATTTGTTCAATTAACTGTCGCGTTTTGAAGCCCGCTAGGGCTAAAATACAATTTAAGAAATTTGCGGCCGGAGTGAGCACGTTCTCGGTAATTTTCATTATCGACACAGAACCGCTAACGATCTATTATATTTACTGTGCGTTATAGATCTAAAAAAATTGCGTGGATTTTCATTGAACATCCTGTTTTATCCCATTCTGTTTTAGAAAAGAACAAATTTCTTTAAAAAAACGTATACGCTTAAATCTTGTAAACCTTCTCCTTGAAATTTGTACGTAATTATAGATTTGGATAATATTGTTAATGAAAATAATTACAACAAAATAATAATATTAGTTATGATTATTGTTATTATGTATGAATATATGTTAAGTTCAATAACAGACGCAGTTATAATAGACGATCCAAATAGCACAAAAATTGCAGATACCGCGAGCCAAAAATTAGATAATTAACAATCGGGAGAATATTGGCTTAAAGTAGCTCAACCGTTGAAATTGAGGGCGATAATGCTCTATACTCTGATAGCCCTATTTTTACGGGGGAGTCGACGTAAGAGGCGCAGATAAGCGTGCACATGTAAATTGGGAAAGATAACTGGAAATAAAATTGAATCGAGAGGTCTCTCGCCTATAATCCGATAAGATTGTCCCGCAAAGATACTTTACAAATTTGGGTTTTTGATAAGGGCATGTGCAGCCATGAACTTCAATTTAGCCTGCGCTTTTTACATAGTAACAGAGAGGAGACACTGTGGACTTGCATGTAAATATTGACGCACGTGTTTAGTGTGCGAGGAGAGCTCAGACTAATTGTCTACCTTTCACACTTCTCAAGGAAGTTCAAATTTAATTGTTTAAAAAGTATTGCGCCCGTATAAATATATCAATTATTGACTTATTACCAATAAAAAATCGAAATTCCATTACTCTTCTTTTCTTAATACTTTTTAATATTAATTGAGTATACTATTAAATTTAACATAAGCTTATGCGCAACAGTGCTACTCGGGTCTAAATCCATTTATCTAACTGTTAAAACGAGAGAACTGCGATATTACCTTGTACGACAATTACGTGTGGCACATGTTACTGTTTGATTACAACTCATCTCAGTCTATCACAATTCTCTTGTTAGCCCAATCTGGCCAATAACCAGCGAATTGACCCATATCACTCCTGTTCTGTTCTGCTATGAAGTATATTCAACAAGTGGTTGCAGGTTGTAAAGAGTGGGTGAAGTCCTGACCTGCTTTCCGCTTTCCTTGTGGAGGTGAACACTGTCTGGTGCATAAAATCCCGTCTCCCCAAAATTAACGACAACAGCGCAAAGGTACAATTTTCTGTCTGCACAAATTTCTGTCTGCACAATTGGCGGAGGCGCACAATCGAAAGTTAGCACACAATTCTATTGTTCGAAATCGAAGGTGAAGTGACATTGCCAACATGCAAAGACCGTCTGTACTGTAGAATACTGCAGTTTGTAAACATTGTTCATATGTAAGCAAAAAGTGAAGAAGGCAAGGTCGCACATAGGTTCATTAACATCAATGTAAACAAACCTATTTATAGGTATTATGTTATAAACGTTCCACGTGAAATTAAAATATCCTCATATCTTAGAGTAATATGCTTACACGACAGAGTAAGTTTTGAGGCATTTTGCTTGCTTTGACCGATTAATAATGCCAGTAAGCAGCTTCATCATGAAGCTATTTATTACATAAACACTGGGATGCAATTTTAAACGACCTGAACCAAACAAGCGTACTACAGAAGTGTAAATTCTTGTAAACTGTTTAATCTTCATACTAGCCGCAATTTAATAATGTTCTATTCGCAATTTCACTATTAATTATTATCTTATTTTAGTAATGAATTAACATAATAAAGTGACGTACTTCAAATAACATGATTTTTTACTATTTTTATTTATTCGTTCATGTCACATGAATAATACTAATATTATTATTATTTTAATCACACAGTTGGATTCATAATTTTATATTCTGAGCCTCGTTAAAAAAATAATATATGCCGAATATAAGAACGTAAACTTGCGACTATTAATTTTCATATTCAGTTAATGTGCGAATTTAACCCTATAATTTTCGATGAAACACTTGATGGATGGCTTGTGTTGATGTGAGGGAATCAGAAGCTATTACAAATTAATCATAAGACAAAAAATATTAAAAAATAAAATAATGACATGTTACAAAGTAATCGTAAGACGCATACCAATATTACGATGCAATAGCAATTACGAGTCGTTAACCTTTTCTTTGGCATCGAAAAAGGCTATAAGTTGTGCAGGTAATTTGAACATTTGCTGTTAAAGAAAATAAAATAGTTGTAGTAATACAGTTAAAAAAAAAGTTAAACGGTCTATTGAAATGAGCTTGAAAGTGTGGCGCCTTATCGATGCTGGGTATCGCCCACAGTCGTCCGTTGAACTCAATACATACCAAGATGTATTTATTTAGCGAAAAGAGAAAAATTATAATTGGTTGATAGGCAATGTTGCATACAATAATAGAGTAATGTTGACTTAATCTGCATCTAAAGACCGGCTACCTATTATGATGCAACAAACTGAAATTACAAAGCTGTAATTATATTGATAGTTTTTAATTAAAATATTGCAATTAGAACAATAAGAAAACATAAAATTCATGGTATTGGATATTATTGAATGTTATTCTAGGATTTGTTTCCTGTAGTTACGTAGCCACAGCTTAACGAATCACTTCATTGAAACAATACGTTTCTTCAGTTTTATAATTAAATACATGCAGTTAAAGGGAGGTGTAAATGTACAAATATTTATAGATATGCCTGTGTAAGAAAGCAGTAACAATAACAATAACAATGGTACGTTTAATATAATCTTTATACTCACTAATCTATACATGTTGATTGTTCTATAACTTAATGTAAAATGACGAATTTTATTCTTGAAATCACAATAAACAGTGCGTAATTGTATCCAATTACATGCACAATAGCAATATAATTTATATTAGTTCTTATTACTATTGAGTTTGTCAACTACATTTCCCTCTTTGTAAATGCTTATTATATCGTAATCTCAGAACAAAAGTCATACAAGAAAGTTATCTAATTGTAGGGATTAATGTTACAGTCGAACTGGTAGGGTTGTAAAGGTAAACGTTGTGTCTTTGCTTAGAAAAAATAATTTAAAAAACGTATACATTACACAGCTGCATACAAATAATATATAGAAGAAACCTGAATGTCAAAACATTCAACGATCAAAGTACTTATGCAGCTAAGACATTTTAGTGTTCTTGTTTTACAGCCCCCGGTTTCGTTTTTACACAACATTATAGCATGTATGGCATGTAGAACTCATGCTATTTAACCGAGAAACGAACTGTAGCTCTGTTTTCTCAGAACTCCTGAACTGTGTTATGCCATTGAAACAGTAAATTTAAGTTATTACGCGTATCGGCTGCTCTGAAAGTGAGCACAATTTTGTTTAGACTGAGCAACATTGTAGTTAGTTTGCATGTGTCGCGACACCGAAACCGCTTACGTTTCGTTACATATGCGCAGGCAAGTTGTTAAAAATGAGAGCTTGTTCAAAATAGACTTTAAGAATAACAATCAATTGCGGTGCATGTAGGTATGCACATTTCTCTCTCTGTCTCTGTGTACGACAGACTACTCATTTGTGTTTGACATAAAGCAGACTTATGTCTTTTGAAATTAAAAAAAATTATAAATTAATATTGATTTCATTAACGTTTTAACGTGTATACACGAGTTAGAATTAAAACTTTGTACTCATAAAATTATATTAAATTGTTTTAACATTAACTTTATAAAAATGTTTGAGAAAGTGAAACCATTGCCTGCTAATATTGTCAACTAGCGTGGAAAATGGAAAAAGTCACGATAATTATCTATATGTACACCCAGCAAACAGAAAATCTGAATTTAAAAATTAAAATTGCATCTGGTAAAACAAACACTAATTAAGTTACAGGTTTTGAAAAACAATTTTAAACTCTAGTACCTACACTTGAATATGTGACTTTCAGATACTAGCAAATGTAGGTACCATTAAAATCTTTGATCTTCGACTATAAAATTTATAAATATTTAATATTGTTCCAAATTTTTCACAGAACTGCAACAAACACCTTCAACAAGGCGATTTTTGCTATAAAAATTAATATAATTATTCTGTACATATTTTAAGCACAAGAAAACTTTATAATGGTCAAATACTGAAGTAACGAAATTCTACACACATGTGTACGAATATGCTGATATCATTAGGATAAATGTGTCATTTTTACACGTTTAGTTGATAAGGACAGTTCGTTTTGATGCTGAAGCGTGAAGCATGTGAAGAGTTATTTTTTAATACTACTAGCACAAATATCACAAACGTGACTTTTTGCGAAAACAGTTTCTTGGAAAACACTTGGTATCAGGCTTATTTAAGTGGTGAACCGAAGTCGCTTTTTCGTAATGAGAAAATAGTTTTTACTTATTACATATTTCGATTTTGAGTTTAATTCCTTATGGCCTTTCCTCGAGTCTTGAACGGCTAGTGCTTACCTCGCGAAGCGCATCTTAAACAAAATAAGTACTAAAAGTGGCTGAAACCGTAAATATCGTTTAAGTGCGCTTTCCGACATTGGATTCACACATTTACAGCCATTTTATATGCATTCTTTATGCTTGGTGCCAGTAAAAATCTTTTAATGAATAAACGCTCTATGCTAATATCTACTTTACTTCGGGCTTTACGCGCATTTTATGTCACGTTGATGCACAGAAACATGCTGGTAATGAATACGAAATTGGAAAATTGTAATGGTTACACAATCAACAAACAAGAAGCGAATTAATAAAGGTGCAAAAATTCATTTATTTTGTTTTTGCAGGTACGTCCCCTCAATACTTCACAGACTACAAGTACGAAAACTGCTGCAAAAGTGAGTATTTTTTATTCTTTCTTTTTAGTAATAGATACATAACATAATGTGCATGAGATAATCGAAAAAGGTTATCTTTTAGAGAAATTGCCTACACACTAACTTTGTCTCGGCATTTTTTCGATATTTCCTAGATAACAGCAAGTGGAACAAAACCAATATTTCATAACTCATATTGCAGTTAAATATTAAAGGTATAATAGTTCTATACAGATTGATCTATTCACAACTGGCCAAGGGGTGGAGACACAATTCTATAGGTTTTAAGGTGGTCGTTCGTCAATGGCTGAGACTAGAGAACAGTTCGGCAGGGGATGTCATAAATCTTTCTACACACATAGAAAACCGCTTGGGGAGGGGTAGTACGTATTCACTGCGGTTCCATGGTAAATTAACAATAAACTGTGTACGATCCTTTATTCCGTGTGGAAATGTTGTTTGATTTTTTATGTTTGACGTTTGTTATTTGATATTTAACGTAATTGTCTGACAACTTGGTGCTCAACATTTAGAGAAAAATGTACCTACCAATAACTGATTACGCTCAAACATTCAACGTTTCATTCACAATAATATTATAATTAATTATTAGTAGCAGTTTTTATAATATTTTCAGTTAACAATATGAACAAGTACGCATTAATCGTCGTGGGTAGCCTAGTGGCTAAGGTGCTAGCTTTTAGTGCAAGGGGTCGTAGGTTCGAACCCCACCCCCGGCGAAGATTTTTCTGATTAGGAAAAAATGGTTGAGCAAATCATCGTCCGGGAGCGATGTAAAGCCGGGGGTCCCTTGTATTGTAGGTATAATCCACTCGCACGTTAAAGAACACAATGACCAGGTGGATATCCTGGCATTGGCTAAATTCTCAGAAGTCGTAGTCCTAATCTCTGGCGTCGGTAATTGGTCTTTGATGCGGAAATAGGCCGACGTTAAATAACCGAATTAAAAAAAAAGTACGCACTATGCGTTCGCCCCTATAAACGGGAGCGTTATAACAAAGTTTTATTTGTTAAGCATAGAGTTTCAATATAAATCATCCATTACCAATAGCATTACACAATACTAATTATTGTGCAAAAAACTTAATAGTGAATGGAGGCCTTTAAAGGCAGCCCGTAATTTGGCATGCAAAAACAAATAAGTGAAATGTCAAGTGTTTTCTCAGAATTATGCTAGATTTGATGAGTTAATCCTTTAAACAATAGAAATGTTGAACTGCAATCAAATAATTGTGTGTTGTGATTGAACTGGCAATGATTTTCTTTCAAAAGTTTTGCAATGTGCAACCGGTTCATTGTCGTAACACATTCTTGTTTGTTTATTCCCTGACCGTCATATAATTTAAAAGCCCTCGTCCTTAATTTAGGTACGTGAAATTAAATGTACACTTTCGGAACCCATAACACGTTTATTTATAAACCAATTTTAATGATTGTCTCTTTAAGAGATAGATATTGAAAATATCTTTCGTTTGTCAGATCGATTTTAGAAATCATTATTTAATAATAAAAATTCAATGAAAAATGTGACAGAATTAAGGTTGCCAATGCAGTCCTGAGAAAAACTAGGTTTTTATAGTATACTTAGATTTATGTTATAAGAATTAAATGAAATACAATGAATTGACGTTTGCAATGAGCCTAGAATCTTATTTCTATCAACATTAATAATTTAGTTACGGGTACCAAAAATTAATACAAATTTTAAAAAATGGAAATATGTTTTATTAGTACTCCTGATGTGGTCGATTATGGCCCGTTAGGTAAAGTCTGTAATTTGGGTAGGGTATCATAAAACCTTTTTCTGTTAGTATGTCTCAGGGAGAAAAACTAATCCAATTGTTCAGTGTGCAAATTTGGGTCTTATTTGTTTGCTTAATTTTATTACTACCAAGAAAAGATTTTGGTGGCCAATGGTCATAAAAATTGAAAATGACCTAACATCTGTTGGAATAAAAGGTGAAAAATGTGGAAACGAACATATGTTGGGGAAGTTTTTCCCGACATCTCTTTAAAACTTTTTTAGAATAAATATTATAAGTTTCTTCTTTTGAGATTAATTCTAAAAAAAGTACGTTCATCGGAAAGAGAGATTATGGAGGCGCGTTTGTACTCTAATAGTGAAAAAAGTGAAATAGTGAAACTTTATTACGCGAATGGTTCGGCGAGAAAGGCAAGGGATATTTTTCAAATAGCGTATCCTAATGGAAAGACCCCCAGTAAAACAACAATTTTGGACATTGTACGGAAGTTTGAAACCACGGGAAGAGTTCAGAACATCAAGAATCAATTACCTAGAAATGAAGAACACGATATGGTGGTAAAGTAAATAAATAAATAATATGGATTCTTTGATCTTTACATATTGTCTGTTGATTTTTGTGCTATCAACGACAAGTGACAACTGAATCTATTGTTTTCTATCTATGATTATGAACATTTCAATGGGGAGCATGCCCGGATTATTTTTGCTTCATGGTTGCACACTATTCACAGAACATTAAAACATTACAAGTACAAAAGCTATAAACCTTTTATAGTAACAGAACTGAGTCCACAAGACGCTACACGACGAATGGAGTTTTGTGACGAGATGATGCAGAAATGCAACGACGATCCTACATTAACATCGAAAATTTTATTTAGCGACGAATCGTCGTATTATGTTAATCAAAAAGCAGACAATCAAATTTCAACATACTGGAGCACAGCAAGGGATGAAGAGTTAGCGACATATGAACAACCCATTAGAAACGGAAAATTGAATTTGTGGATGGGAGTACTAGACAATAATATAATTGGTCCGTTCATTATAGAGGGATCCCTAAACGCTCAAAGATACATTAAATTAATACAAAATAGAATATTACCGGAGCTTGAGCGTTTAGGTATTAACCACCATGAAATATGGTTTCAACAGGACGGGTGCCCAAATCATAACGCAAGAGCGTCCGAAGAAGTTCTTTATCTACTGTTTCCAAATAAATGGATCGGGACGCGAGGACCAATGTGTTGGCCACCAAGATCACCAGATCTTTCTCCTCTGGACTTTTCGTTATGGGGTTGCCTAACCGATCAAGTGTATCAAGTTCATGACATGCCTCGAGATGTAAATCATCTGCGACACAAAATTTTCCAGGTTTGCCGAGATGTGCTGCCTAGAACGTTGGCTAATGTGCGTAGGTCATTTTATAACCGCTTAGGGTATTGTCTGGCAAAAGAAGGCGTCCGATTTGAATTTGATATGAAATCTGGTAAGTTGCAATAGCTATTTTATTTAAATAGGTTTTCTTAAACACTTCTTGAACTTTTTTTCAGGTCGTCCACGGTAACCCACATAAAAGTCCGGAAGGAGACGTCCTGTTGCAATTTGATAAATTAATATAACCATCTACTAATTCCATCCACAAATTCTATTACTAAAACATATGTCGTTCCTACGTACTTACTCTACTTCCATTGGTGTACCCCAGTATTTTTTTTACCTGGTGATATCTATTCTTCGCTAAACAGAATTTTAGATGTTAATGTCGGTTAATGCATTTTTCCATCATTTCTTCGCAAAACTGCATTCGCCGTGTGCCATCTTGTTGCTGAGTTATTAGACTAAAAGAATCTTAAATAGATATTTATTTAAATTATATTGGATTATAAGCAAAATTTATTTGTTCGCGTTCTTCATTTCTTGCTTCTTTTTCGTTTTGTACGTTTTTAGTAGCTTAGAAGTTTTTAACAACTACTATTTTACTACGCGTCCTTCGATCAAAGTACGCTTTTCTCGCTCAACCATTCGCGTAATACAATTATCAAATATCAAATATAATATACTTAAAATATTAATATATAATAACAAAGAAATATATTAACAATAACTTATAAATATATAATGTATAAATATTATAATAAATAATACTCCTAATAAAAACCTATTGTTACTGTTGCTTTGTTGTGTTCTTTAATAACCTTGTTTATGATGCGATATATAATATATAAAATTAGAAAAAAAGGGATTTTTACCAGACAAAAGAAGTTGAAATAGTTCGTTTTACAATGAAGGAGAAAAATATTAGTCGATCAGCCGATTCATAAAGTTATTCTATTGCTATTCAATATTGGTCATATTATGGTTTTAAAAATCAAGTTAAATGAAGTTATCAAATATCAAATGACAAACGTCAAACATAAAAAATCAATCAACATTTCCACACGGAATAAAGGATCGTACTCAGTTTGTTGTTAATTTACCGTGGAACCGTAGTGAATACGTACTACCCCTCCCCAAGCGGTTTTCTATGTGTGTAGAAAGATTTATGACATCCCCTGCCGAACTGTCCTCTAGTCTCAGCCATTGACGAACGACCACCTTAAAACCTATAGAATTGTGTCTCCACCCCCTGGCCAGTCGTGAATAGATCAATCTGTATACTTCCGCCTAAATTCATCGTCGGTCTTATATTTACAGATTTAGCAGAGGCTTACATATATACATAAATTGTAGGTTAACCGGAACGTGTGTTTCATTCCAAACTTTCAACAAGTTATTTTTACGTTACTTTGGACTCGGACGTTTCTGTAAATAATCACAGAGACCAGTAGTGCCAGAACATGCAAAGTTGAATGAATTAGCAGTTTCACTCAGCCAAGCATTGTGTGAAAGTCTTGGCTCAAGATGCATATTCTTATCTTCATTTGAGGGAAGGGAATCTGTTTACAAAACAAAGGAGGCAATTAATCAAATTTATTGTTCTTTAATTGCACTAATCTGTTGGCCACGCTTGAATGGAGGCATTATTCCCTTTGACTATCGCGTGCTAATGAACTGCTCTACAATAATAGGATAATTCACGACAAATTATTTATTAAGTGCTGATTATCATAGGACACCCAGCGCGCTGAAAGAAGCACTTCATAAAGTAAACTTCTTAATGCATATCAATGCCAGCCGCTAAATATCGATAAACTCCCATTCATATTGATAAACGTTGCTAATACGAACTATTCATTAGAATGTGACCGGTCATGTTTACTTTATGTCTTTTTTAATGATATATTTGACGTAAATATAAACAATAAAGAGGTCTTATCGAGAGGTTCATACATTATTGCAGAGGTCGTCGAGATCATCAGAGCAACAAAAGAAAAAGTACCCGAATTTCGCATTAAATGTATAAACTTTGTACGAATAATTAAAAGCTCGCACTTTTAAAAGCCGAAGGGAATATATTGTAAAACGGATAATTTTTATTGTTGATTTGAAAGCAAAGCTGTTATCAGTGATTTTAATTGAACGTTTACGTCAAAGCTTCAGAAAAAGTCTCAGGTCATTCCGCGCCAATAACGTGCTAATAGAGCCAATTTGTAGTTACTTTTAATCAAAGGCTACTGCTTCTTTAACCGTTATAAACATTTGTATTACATTCTTTCCATCGCATAGCAAACTTTAATTAATTCAGGAACTGACGAGAGTTCTGATGTTTTAGAACGCCCAAGTTGGCGGATTAATAGCAATTTGCATGCGATGTGTTTAGTTGCTTAATCGCACTTGACTACCTTGACTCTGTCGCGATAATTATAAATTTACGGACAACATAATATTTTCCTACCCTCATGTCTCAATAAATGTTAATCACATGCAGATTAATGTGTATTAAATAGGTTCTTATTTCTCTATGTAGTAATAACTTATATGATATTGTGGGATTGTTAATACGGGGTGAGTAACAGTACTATATCATGTATATATAGGAGTACATAGGAGTAACAAAATAAAGTTAATTTTCACACAAAATAATTGCGTATGCCTTTTTGTTCGCGTCCCCGCAGCCGGTTAGCAACATTGTGGATTTTTTGCCATTGCCAGATAATGGTTCGACATTGAACTTGAAAGTTTTTTCCAATTGATCAGATAAGTATTACATTATACTACTTTTCATTTTACTGGAATCTAAAAAATCAGTGATGCTGAGTTGAGCTCATTAACCACCATTACGTGGTTACAAGATAAGAATCGATTTTTTTTGTCTTGTTACTGCCTACCTGTTTATTATTGATATTTATTTCGATTTAAATTTTATCTGCTTTATTCGATTGTAAACTCCACATTTGGATGAATTGCATTAAAACAGAAAATGAAATGATATTTAAGCGTAATAATTTTTGCATAATATGTAAAGTATTACCTCTCCATACATTTTGGACACTAGCTGAAAGCTGATTAGATGGGATATGTTAAGCAATGATTTTCAAAATTACCATTTGTTACTTTGGCGATTAATTGTCATGTTTCGTGGCTATATTGGGGTTGAAGAAACCATTTTAGTCTGAGGATAATTCGTATCCATATAATATAGTAAGTACGATTACACGAAGATTACATAAGAAGTTTATTTACTTTTAGAATAAAACCTTGAACTATAATGAGAGACATAGACTAAAGAAATCTAATTCCAAATTATTGTATTATGCTAGTATGTATCTACTGAAAAATAAACTATAGATATTTGGTTCAAATCTGTTAACTACTACTGGGTGTTGCATTCTCTGAGTCAACTCTAGTTAACACACAATGATGAATGATTTTATTTGCTCAGGATAAAACCCAGACATAATCTTAAAATCTTGCAGGCACTATACTAATATTTACTTGTCAGAAGTATTGTTATATGTAATTGAATCGAATAATCAACGCATAATTTTACAATTTTTTAATTTTTATTTTTGATAACATGATTGAGAAAAAAAGCAGCACAAATCAATAACCACTTGTCGTAAACGGGTACGTTCTCAAAGAGCTTTATAGTGGCGCTCCTTTTGATCGGACTGAAACGTTTACCGGGACGGTTGTGTTTAGTAATTATTCCTAACTGCGTGGTTCCGTCGGGGTTCCACACATCAAATTGCACATTCTTTTTGTGGCATTCTCCAGATTTCTCCAACTTGCCCTTAATGCAATATATGACTTCCTTGCACTTGTTTGAGACGGTATACATTGGCTTGAAGGTGGTGAACCTCTTGTTAACTGCCCCCAGGTAAGCCTTATGCGGGGTGAACATCTGCAGCTCAGTCGAGCTACGTTTCTCAAGTTTAAGATTAGAGAAAGTTGATTGACAGGCTATCAGTTTCCCAAGTGGGCATCTCTCGTTGTTATAAAGTCTCAAAGTGTAAGGCATTTGATGCTTGGGTTTGTTAAAATACGGGGCTTCTACTCCAAAAATAAGAAGTTCTTTTTTCTTATTCGTTATGTTGTATTTATGTTTTTTGAATAGGGTGAAATCTATTTCCATCGGCTCCTCATCTTCTAGTATTTGTATTTCCAATAAATTGGAAAGGATTTCCAATCGTTGAAGAACGTAAGCTTCTACAACGGTAAAATGGTACAGTTTACTCAGGTATAACTTTTAATTCCTTACCGCTTTTTCCTCGTTCGTACATTTGTATAACTTATACTTTGGCACTAAAATTTTGAAGAATTTCATCGAAATTTAAATTCTAAGCGGTGTAAAATTGTGAGTGTTACTTGTCAGTTGTAATATACTGTTGACGTTTTTGTTTTACTTTTTGAAATATCGGGAATATAGCCAAACAATAGTTGTAATAAAAAATTAAAAAATAATCATAAAGATGAAGAACATATTTCTTCGGATTTAAAAACATTAATAAAATATTAATGTGTTTCCAAACCACTAGTTTGTTTCATTTTAATGATATGTAATAATAATGATGATAATAATAATAATAATAATAATAATAATGTATTCTTTTTTCGTGGACTAAATTTCAATTGGAGGGTTTATCTTCGTGGGATTTAAGTCATTGAATAAAATTGTCCTTAGATGCTTCAGAGCATTTATTTGGTTTTTTACGCGTTTCGCCCAGCACCGGGCTTTTTCAGAAAAAAACATTTTGATTGTGATGATTCTTAAAATTACTTAAAATAAAATTAAAATTGTGTACAAGAAAGTTGTCACAGGCATCTCTACATCATTTTCTGCAGCATGAAGAAACGAAGACAAACTAAGACTTCGAAAAAACCAAAGCTTGGAACATAAAGAAGATTAAGAACCTAACAAACAGCACTAGGACCCAGAGCGTTGATTTTCCCAACACAAACGATAAATGGATACACAACATCTCCGACACAGTCATACCAGAAACCATAAAACAAGTTCTCAGCCTCGGTCCATCCTTTGCAGCCACTTATCAACCAAAACACCTGCCAAAAAAAGAGATTATTGCTCCCATTGAATCATCACTACACACCATAGAACGTGATAGTTAAGACGACATAAGAAGAGATATCCACAATGCCATTAAGGCACACCAACGAAACATCAACAGACCAACACAACATAACGTAACAACCAAAAACAGAATCCAGAATGCCCATATTTTCATAGCATCCCACAAATCACTATAATTAAGGCCGACAAATCCAATGTATCCGTGGTCATGAACACCAACGAATATGAACATAGAATCACTACCCTTCTTAATGATGAAACAACATATAAAAGACAGGAGCAAGACCTTACAACTAAAATTCGAAACAGAGTCAATTATTTCATCGATAAGTTAAAAACAAAATTCTTGGACTCAACCAGCATCATGTTCATGACTTATGGGATTTCGCCAGATTTATCACAGAGCAAAGAGTTCCCGAAGGATCATCACTTGTGTCCCTGGATGTTACCTCTCTCTCTATACAAGTATCCCTCTAGACATTATACCGGCCATCATCATCAAAAAATGGAATAATATAGAACCACACACAACACTGACTCAACAAGAATTCTTAGACTCTCTTCACATAATAAATCATAACGCATATTGCCAATATAAAGACTCTTTCTTCATTCAACACAGCGGACTACCCATGGGGGGTCCCTTATCTGCCGTCCTTGCGAATTTGGTGATGGAGGACCTGGAGGATACTGTTATCCCACAGCTGCCTTTTCAACTACAGTTCTACAAAAGATACGTTGATGATTGTCTCACAATTACCCATAAAGATAATATACCCACCCTACTCAATGTATTCAACAGCTACAATCCAAACATTGTATTCACTCACGAGATGGAACTTAATCACAGGATAAATTTTTTGGACATAACAATTTTCAACAACAACAATGGGACATTTTACATCAGTTGGTACACCAAGCCTACCTCCTCAGACAGATATTTAAACTATGCCTCATCGCAGCCCCATCTACACAAAGTCAAGTAGCAAGAGGCCCCTTCGATAGAGCTATTAAGCTTACATCACCACACCTAAGGATTTTCACATTAGAAAAAGTATCCAACATCTTAATAGACTACGGGTATCCACAAGACCTAATCCAGAGGATCCGAAAAGAACGTACGTTTGCACACTATAACCAGACACCTATAAAAACACCACAAAACCCAAGATCACCTACACACCCACTCCTTATGTCCAGAGACTCTCAGAAAGAATATCGCACATTTTAAAAGCACACAACATAGCACTTGCTCATAAAAACAGTAATTCAATAGGATCCAAACTTTTTACAAAACTTAAATCACCCATATCAACTTTAAACAAAACACACACCGTCTACAAATTAAACTGCCTAGATTGGCCTAGTTCATATACAGGACAATCCCAACGTCATTTAAAAGATAGAATTAAATCACATGTTTATAGCATAAAAAACACTCACCAAGGCAGCACAGCCCTTACAAAACATACTCTTGAAATGAAACACAAGTTTGATTTTAATAATCCCATAATTTTATCTTTAAATCTAGATGCATCTTAGAAATGATACATATAAAAAAGAACGAAAATAACTCCATCAATGACAGAAGAGATGTTGAGGGCCTAAGCCACATATACCATGGTCTTTTCTGAAAGTCTCTTCCTTCTTATCCAAGTTTTCCTTGATCCCCCCCCCCTTCCTTACTCCTATTATTTTTGTCATAATCCAGTTAACTTTCTCTTCGCCTACTCCACTCACTGGCCACTTGATACGAACTTCAAACTACCTGCCAACTCCCGCCCACTAACCTAGGGACCCTAGCCTCGAGCTTGTTGCCAACTCCATCAGGTGTCCACCACATCTTCCGACATGCACACATATAGTATAGAAATCAGAGCGAATCATTCATTAAACTTAGCAATCATATCTCTGAAATGTAGCCAATAACGTACAAACAAATAATCCTTGCCATGTTGGCAATTTAGTTAGTGTAATTATTTCAATGTAAGTAAAAATCCATTATCCTAACCTCACCAACGTTTTCAAGACATGTGCCCTACTTGACGATGTACTTTTTATTACAGATACACAAATTTTATTTTATTTTAAGTAATTTTAAGAAACATCACAATCAAAATGTTTTTTTCTGAAGAAGCTCGGTGCTGGGCGAAACGCGTAAAAAATCCAAATAAATGCTCTGAAGCATCTAAAGAAAATTTTATTCAAGGACTTAAATCCCACGAAGATAAACCCCCCAATAATAATAATAATAATAATAACAATAATAACAATAATAACAAAAAAAATTGTTTCGGAACCACTTGTGGCAATTTTTAACTTGATTCTTGAATAAAAGACTATACATGCAAATAATTATAGCAACAATGAAACGTAACTAGAATTAAGTTACATAT
>JAWQRP010001197.1:0-20472 GCA_033557875.1 Quadriops clusia | reverse complement strand
GATGTTGGAGGCCCATCCCTTGAAGAGATTCAAGACGAAGGAAACATCAGCGACTCTTCCTATATCTAAAATGTACTTTTTACTTCAAATAAATATACTTTGACAATCAATTTAGTAATACTGTTTAAATTTTTCCTCCAAAATTCTACTATTCGGGGCAAAAAACAGGTAAATCCCTTTTTTCATTTTTTATTTATTACCAGGAAAATATAGATGTAAGGGTTACTCTAGGTAATTATAACCTGTTTGATGTCATACTACAGAAATAAGTAACATAGACAGCCATTATTTGAAATTTGTCAACAATATTTAGTTTTTATCGATTTCCCAACATTATATAAAAATGGAGTTGGCCGGTTGTTGCACCGAGGTCTTCAATTAAAAAATAAAAGACTCTGATCTGTTGTTGATTTGATTAGTGCCAAACACGACGCGAATTCGATTGGAAAATGGCTATCAAATTTCAAATTATTTTGTATTAAAAATACAAATAAATGGCCTTTATTTAGTTTTATTGTAACGGACTACAGTTTAGCTCTCGTTAATGCAGTCATGTTGTTTTGGAACAATTGTAGCTTGGAGGTGTACATAGAAAAATGTTTTATAAGTTATACAAAAGGAGTGGATATTCAGCGAGGTATTACAAAATTGATATTATGCTGCGGGCATTTTTATAAAATAATATTGAATGATATTAAAAAAAACTTTAGTGAGTCATCTGAACTGCAAGTTATAAAAGAAGTAATGGCAGCATGCTTCAATTTTACAGATCTCTCTTCATTTGAAAAGTGGTTTCGCTATTTTAGTTTTTTGTTAAATTGCAAATACACATCAATTAATACGGAATTAACTATAAAAAAAATAACTAAATTTTGCTGTGGTAACGATATAGAAGATGTTGGAAACTTTGAAGATACCGAAAGCAAGTCCCAAGACGATGACCAAAAATCTTTCCCATCTTATAAGAAAAGTCCATTTTTTAAATATTTTAGTAATCTTTTTGAAAATAGGGTTAAATCATTTATAAGTGAAGAGCCAGTGACCGGAGTAAATAATCCATTTTATAATCCAGCTTTTTTCAAAATTCTTATGGAGAAGTATGTACCTATATTACCGTTGTGGATAATTTTTTTTAATCACCCTAATAGACTTAGTAACGCTAGTGTAGAGAGGTGGTTCGGCATCATAAAAAATTCCGTGTTAGAGAAGGAAAAATTTCTAAAATGTTCAAGAGTAATTTATAAACTTAGAGATTACGTCTTATCATTACATAAAGAATATATTTATGAAATTCCTAGAAGAAGTTGTGCCGTAAAAAGGAATAAGAAAATTAAGGAAGAATTAATGGAAACTGAAAAATGGAAGAAAAGAGCCACTCCAAAATCGAAACATTTTTCATTGTCAACACTGAATAGAAATTTAGAAAAACACTCTGCAGGTGAGAAGAAGGACGATTCTTACATACCATATTTGTGCATGTATTGCAATGAAGACCTAGACTGCGGACCTGGTGATACGCACGTTTTGTGGGTGCAGTGTCAAAGAGTTATGCAGGTACTTTCATTTGTAAATACTGCCATGATGAACGTTCAACTAATAAAGTCGTGCCTTTTGCTCAAAAGTGTCAAAAGTTTCTTGACAACTTGAAATTAAGTTCTCAAGAAATTCAAGATTTAGCAAAGAAAACTAAGGGACAACGGCAAAGCCAACTTTGGTTTTCAGAAAGCAGAAAGAGAATTACTTGTTCCAATTTTGGCAATATATGTAAACTAAAACCTTCCACCGACAGAAAAGCTATTGTTGTGTTGGATACTCACTCACTTTTAGGTATACATAGGTTACGCAACATATTAATAATTTCATATATTAGTACAGTAAATATGTAGATATCGATATTTGGCCGTTACACAAAGTACGGGTTCATCTTGAGTCACCCTATAATTATCTATTTACGCGTCATTTAATTCCAATTAACCCGAGTACGCATAATCTCCGCCAAATAACCGTATCTACCATTAAACCTTACTCTCTCTCATTAAAAGAGTAAACAATTGTTTGAATATAAAGAGCTCTTCATCGAGAGAAAGTCAGTTCAGTTCAAGTTCAAGTTCAGTTTCAGTTCTGATTGATTCACTGTCAGGTCATTAGGCTAATTACTAGCTACCTGCGAGTCTATCTAGAACGCCAAATTCATTTTGTAATAAGAAGTTAGTAAAAATAAAAGAAGTATACAACATAGTACCGCTTAAGTTCTCCATAAAAAATACACGTCCCTATAACGGCCAACTGCACAAGAATTCGGCAATTGACGACGCAGAAGTGACGCTTTTGGCTTGAACATCCAGGCAATTGGTAACCACCAACCAACCACCGGAGTTCCCAAAAAAGGGACATCACTCCCCGGACTCCAACAAATTATTGGGTTGTCAATTATAGTCATACACACATCAAGGAAATACATTTAATGAAATAAAGGGAAAAATAATCTTAAAGAAAGATAATTCGTTATATTGAAACAACAAATTATTATATGAACCAGTATTTGATTAAACAAACATCTCAAAAAGTTAAGCGAATATTTATAAAATATAAAAATATATTTTATCATCGCGAGTAAATTACTGTATCGCTTTGAAAAGGGAATGTTTCAAAGAACTACATTTTTCTCTATTTGAGATAATAATTATTTCATAGTCGAGAAAATACTAATTAAAAATGAAGATAATATGTAATTGTAGATATGGGAACCAATATTTAGTTGGGTTAATTTAATATAAATCCGACTAAGTAAACTCTTTTCACTGCAGTGTTTTAATCATACCACGTTTCAACCAACTCTAGTCTCCTCTACTTTGGAAAGCACCATCCTAATGTTAGAAACGCAGGAAGGTAAAAAACTACTTCAGAAAATAGTTTACAATGATTATAAACATTCAATGGAGGCTGCCCTCCAATAATAGCGAACAATTTATTGTTCCGGCATCAAAAGGATGTGCCATTGAAGGCCCAAAAAGTGTCAAAATCAACACTCTTCGCACTCAATCTGCATTATGGGCACCTAAACGGCCCTCTTCTTTGTAGGTAGTCATAATAATGCCCAGGGCCACAACAATCATCTAGACATCTACGAGCGAAGCATTGAAGCGCAGTCTCCCCATTGTGCACGTCTCAAGCAATTCAGGAAGCTGTGGGTCCAAGAACTCGCCCGCTGGGGCCATTGTCATGGGACAAAATGCAACCCGCGGGGATCTCGCTATGGTGCAACTTAATTTACGGTTGCACTGAAACTACCGGGGCATCGTTGAAGCCTCGTGCATAATTAGGCAGCACCAGCCTGAATTATTATTTGTTATTACATAACAGTGCAGGTACACATGAATGCTGGTTCTTTGGAATCATCTCGGTAGTTACTGGAGGGTGATTCTATTATAATATGTAATTATAATATGCTCCTATATCATAGAACCTAGTACATCACTACTGCATTGATTATTTTGCATCTCATGCAATAAGAGCCACTGGTTGGTTAGCTAGTGTGCAATTATCACTGATTACACTGATAAAACACCCTGTTGATTTCTCCTAGCGACACAGCTCAGTCTCTTAGCTACTTCTGCCTTATAAAAACTTAAAACGTCAAATAAACTTCAAAATGAAAGATATGACAATATTTAATTTATATGTAGGTGTATTTAATAAAATGAAGTAAATTTATTACCCTTCGGGCTGTCGGGTTTTCAATACTTGTCAAATTTGCACTCTTCTTCGTTCCTAAGCATCAGGTAATCGTGAACTTACCGATAAAATTAGTAGCACTTATGCTATTACTACAGAAAAAAAACTGTTTGAGGACTAAATCACAGTTTTAAGATAGATTTTGTAGTAAAAACAAAAGTGTTAAACTGGCTGTGTTCGTTAAACCCCTTTCTGGGTTTGATTAAGTTTCTGTTCACAATTTGGAAAGCGTTCTATTCTAACGCCGATGAGCAAATAAATATCGCGCAGGGTCCAACAACAACAAGTAACGAGAATGAAGAGTAGAAAAATGAGCGGCTAGAACAAAGCAATACTTAAGGCATACTTTAATCTGTGTATTTACACAGTCCTCCTTGTTTAGCTACCGTTTAGCGTAAGCTAAACAAAATACGGTAGACGAGTGTAAACAAGGAAGTAAAAAAAGGGTTGAAATCGTTGAGGATCTCTCATAAACAGGCTGTTCGCAAGCCCCTCGTAAAACTGAGGCGAGTAGTAAAACTTCGGTTGCAAGTACGTCGCGGTGGACTAAAACCTATAAACATCCATCATACACATCAAGCAAGGAAAACGCTCATACCTCATACCTACATTCACTCGTTTAAGACTCGCACAATAATAGTCCAAACGGCCGTTCCGCGAAGGACTACTATATGCAATAATTGATTACGAATCTTGTTTGATGAGTTTATGGATTCTCAAGAAGTAGTAAATACAGCTGCAAGAGTGGTATTTCAAGTAACTTCAGTTAATTTCGCTATCCTATACACGGAACGCCGAGGAATTCTTTAAATAGCTTCGGATTTGCAAATTCTCGAACGGGCTTTGTTCTGCTGCTATAATATAACTAATTCACTTTTTAGTACACCTGGGGGGAAAATTCTTTGCCCAAGAATATCACGTCTCTATACCAATAAGTAAATGGTGGAAGTACATATAAAATGCTAACATTCAATACTTTTTTTCCTTATTATTATTATTATTTTTATATTATTATTGTTATAAGAAATCATAGACAATATTATTATTATTATACTTTTATCATTTCTTTCTGATATTTCTTATTTTCGTTATTTCGAAACAGGATCTCCTTTCTGGCTCCGCCATATTTCTCAAAATGCAGCTCAAATTATTCAAAGTTTTGTAACCATTACAACGGCTGCAGCGAAGGCATCCCAGCACCAACTGATTGATACCTTGTAGCCCGATGATCTTATCACCGAGCATTTAAGTAACTGGACAGAGGACATGTCTGGATGTAGTAAACGAAAGGAACGAGACAAGACCACATATGCATCGACCAGCGAGCACAAACCAATTCAGTAAACTATCTCGCAACACCATCGTCTTCAGCAATCCGGTTAGATCTCCGAGGGCCGGAGTAAACGCGGACGAAAGTAACAAATTGTCCCACGATAAGAGAGCTTTATTTAGTTGTAATGGAATTAATCCACACGTGAGGCCTGCCGAGATTGTGTTCAATAATAAAAAGAAAGGATCGGGTGGATGCGGGGAAAGACAATAAAACGGCCAGATATGGTAGGTGGGCCCATGGCACGCCGCGACCGAGGAGGTCCGACGTGTTATGTGACAAAACAACCATAACGAATTGATCAAGATTAGGTTCCGTGTTTTTAATTGCTCGCCCGACCAAATTTTTAAGAAATATTGCGGCCGTTTTCCGAAAACCTCCGAGACGGTCATGCGTGCCACATCGTCCTTAACTCACTACTCCGCTTCATTAACCCGAATCCTTTTCGGCTCAGGCGGCTCTTTATTGCTTTTTGCTTCTTATTGGCCCCATTTGAATGCCCCCGCTTGTGTGGGGCGCATTCTGCGATGTCCAATTTGCGATTAGTTTCGTCAAAACGCTGCCTTTAATATGCTAGCGCCTGTTTCTTTTCCTTTCTTTGTTTTATTTCCTTGGCCGAATATTTCAGCCTTTCCATCAAACTTCATTTACTATCTTCTTACCAGAAGACCTACAAATTTGTAGGTCTAAAAAAATGACATTATTGTATAAAGATAATTACCATTTTCTATAATGGTAAAATTTTAATTTCTTGATAATAAGATACATACAAGTATTGACTGCGCGCCTCCGCCAATTGTGCAGGTATACGCAGTAGAGCCACTGTAATCTTATAATCATGTTTTTACATTACGTTTTTAAAATACATCTTATGTTCAATATATTGTTATTAAAAAAAAGTACGACTGAAAGAAATTTATTTATTTTTGTGCTATCCTGAGTAGGGTGCCGACACATTTAACTTATACTCAAAAATAATAAAATCCAATGTAAGTCCCACAGGTGACAACATTGAATATTGTAATTTTACAAAAAAAAAATCGTTGCTGTATGACAATGAATTTTTTACAGTGTATTGAAAACAACGGCCCGGACGAAATAATCCCTTAAGATGTAATCCTGTCTTAAACAAGTCTTTAAGCTAGAGCCTCACCAAAGACTTTGTGTCCGTGCTGTGACAATACGCCCACATTTCGTGTCTTAGGGCGCCACAACATCCGATAACTACATCCTCGAGATTTATAAAATAATAACTCCGTGGTGGTCCGGAGCTTCTGAATTTCATTGTGCTTAATCATAATGCAGGCATATTATAAATTAATTTATATCAACGATTTAACAACGTGACGCCTCCTCCAAGAGCCCACATGAGGCGCATTAGAGCCAGAATTTCATCATTTTTCTATAGAGGGATTAACTCATTTTAAACACGCACCAGGTCGAAGAAAAATATTGTTTAAATTTTATTCCACAAAACAATATGTTACTTGGAAGATGTGTTGATAGGATAAGAAATTTCTTCAACCATGCAAAAATCCAAAGTCTAAACGAGCATAAATTATGTACTTAATGAATACAGAACATTTTACAAGTAAGTAAGTATTTAAATACAAGCAATTAAAGAATATTATTATTATAACAAGTACCAACGTGTTAATTTGCAGTTATGCCAGTTTACTTCTTCATTACGGTTTTTTTTGTCTATATAGGGCAATTATTCTCTTCAATTATAATTATTCCTCATGGTCGCATCTACAAATTCGCGTTGATGTAAAAGCAATAAAAACGAATGTACAACATTCTGCGATCGTGGAAGGTGATAAAACATTAATTAAACACCTACTGACTAAATTTAGCCAGATGTATCAAGATTTATTCGATTTGTTATTGTCGTTTAATGGCAATGCGGCGGGAATCTCACGTGGCAGTTTGTTATTCCGCTGATGCTAGAATAGGTTAATTTGTTTAAAGCTGGTTGTTTTTGCGAACACTCGTCGGTCGTTTAGATTAATCTCAACGGTACAAACGGCTGAGAATGGTCGTATGTCACAATCACTAGTATGGACAGGGGTCCTTTTTTCATTTTCTCCGCTGTTGGTCTTATCAGTCTTTTTTCTGACGTCGCCTCGCATAAAAATATAAATAACTGAAGACACTTTGCTTATTAAACGGATTTACTTTTATAGATATGTGCTTACCTATTACAAAATTCATTCGTATTATAAGTTTCATTCATATTATATGTTTCATTCATATTATAAGTTTCATACATATTATAAGTTTCATTCATATTATAAGTTTCATACATATTATAAGTTTCATACATATTATAAGTTTCATACATATTATAAGTTTCATTCATATTATAATCTATATTGTTGTATTATAAGGCCATTTATATTAACAACGTACATTTATATAGAAATGTGCTTATACGCACAGACTACATTAGCAATTAGCCAGAAAACCAGCTATTTTGTTTATACATTTGCTCCCTCATAATATGGCCATAATTTATCGACTTACCAAGATTTTACCACGTTGTAGTATGCGTTCATATTTGGATTTCTTAGGTTCAAGTTGAACAGACGAGCCCAAGAATTGGAAAGTTGATATTTGAGTAAATTTTAATGATAATCCCCGAGACTCACGCATAGGTGTCGAGCAGGCGTGAATAAAAAAGAGACGAGTATAGTACAGGTGTAATAAAAAATAAATTAAACGTTACGTAGTTAGTGTGAATATTGCATATCTCGGATGCCTACATGAGAGGCATCTTTTTATTTGACACATATCCATTAGTTAACTTAATGGATGTTTAACCCGAGATATAAATTGTTGTCCTTTGGAGATTAAAATTTGATAAAACCACGAAAACTGTTGTAGATACAAGATAGCAGTCATCAATGATCACAGACAATAAATTTGTTCTGATGTTTTTCGGGACCAGTAAATTATTGCTTGTTGGATTTGCTCTTCATTCTTTTTTTATTCATCCTCTTGGTCACTGTTCTTCTCGGAATTTACCGCTGCGGGTTTCATGCTAATTTTTACTATGCTCAGCTAATTTGTAGTAATAATGCAAAGATTTTGGAATATATCACGATTATTTAAATGTGATGGCTGGCAAATGAAAACATCAATAATCTTTCAGATTTTACATATATGTACGTATTGTATAATTATTTAAATATTATATAATAATAATAATAATGCAAATAGTTGGAATTTTTCGCTGCAAATAATCGTTCTAAAAGCCTCCTCGCTGGTGCCCACCACAGGTTTGGATGTAGAAAACAACAAGTGTCAACTCCGGAGTTAATGGTGCAGTGACGATGAAAAGGAGAGAGACGGAGGACGCGCAAGTCCCCAGTGACAAGACAAAGAAAACAGCTCGTAACCATTTGGTCCGCACATGTTCCAAATGTGAAGAATACTCATTATGTTCTATTTTCTTGGGCCCGTTTTTAGGAGAGCGAGTTCATTTAGTTATACAAACACAAGTAATTATTATTTTCTATGAGAGTTGACAGAATTATCTCGGGCGGCATAAAAAAGAAGACGAATACGAGCATAAATTATCTTTGTGCGTTGTGCACTTGCGTAAATGTAGTTATAAATAAATTAACAAGTCTTCACCGCTGCCTACAACTACTTGTTTGCTGCTGCGATATACTCTTTGATGTTTTCATACTGGCGAACAATGAGACGAATATTGATATGTATGAAAAATTGTATTACAGAATTCTCTAGATAAAGTGATAGACCTTGATAACAATATTACAGTGGATCAGAAAAAATGCTGCAAACAAATAAGAAGTTAAAAATACCAATATGTTTCTTTGCAAGAGTTTTACATGATTAACTTCACATCTTGAAATTCTTTAATAAGAAAATCGCAAAGTTTTTAAAAATTGATATGATTTTTATAACGTGATGCCTGAAAATTGTTATTTATTGACTTGTGCCACTATTGCTCGAAAAGAGAGATATAAACTTGTAATCTGTATTTTACATTACTTAATTAACAATGCGTTCGTACTCGGTGCGACACCCTACACTCACTATCATTTTATGAAATTTACTTAACTTATTTAATATAATCATAAGAAGGTCCGAAGAAATATCGTAACTATTTGGTTCAATTACAGAACAAAAAGTCAGCAGGTTCTTAAATTTTAGAAACGTCAAATGACGTAGTGTGTAAATCGCGACGAACAACATTATTTGTAAATTAAAATTAAGTAACAAAAATTATAAAATATACAAAATTCTAACAACAAAACATGAGAATACTGTTTTACATTAATATAAGTAAAGTTGGTAACTAATGTGTAAAGAGCATATTTTAATTTACAGATTATGTTATTGTTCGTTTCCATTTACGCACTGTACAGTTACCTCATTTGACGTTTCTAAATTTTGGGAGTTAACTGACATTCAGTCAGAAATTTATTTCCAAGAAGAAACCGAAAATAATTAGGTAAAAGTAAAATTGGGACTATTTTCTGTTGCCTATATTAATTGAAACTTTGATTATTTCATAAAACATAATAATACATTTATATTAGAATGGGAAACAGAATAACACCATTAATTCCTTTGACATAAGCATGACACAAAAACAGACAGAAAAAGTAAAACTAGATTGTTACAAAATATTTGCCAAAAATGTGATTTATTTTCATTAAGTTATTAGAACGTTTTTTCTATGTAAATCTTCTGTAGTTTAATAAATAATTTTTTGGAACCTGATTGTAGATTGGAAAAACTGCGAGAATGTCAAAACCCTCCAATTAACCAGCAAAATCTTAATCTTAATTTTATTTTAATGAAATCCTTTAAGAATGAAAGTAAGTAATGCTGTAAAATAATTAATTAATAACGTAAGATAAAGATGTAAGATTGATTGTGCCATGGGAGTATTGTCGTACGAACTTAAATTTTGTATATGGGTGTAATACAATGAACGCCATCCGAGTTAGTAACAGCGTGTCATCATCGGGCCCCGCGTATAAATGTTAATTTCTTGTATCTCCTCTTATTAAAGATTATTTTATGTATTTTGGATGTTGTTTTTACGAGCGATCCTTTCTGATTTCATGGGCGAGATTGACACCTCGACTTGTCCAATAGCTGATCGTTCCTCGCTGATAACCCTCACAATATATTTTATTAGAGGAAAATGAATCGTGTAATTTAATTTATCGCCGTTTAGTGTTATTAATAAAATTTTTAAATTTAATGAGCGCCGCAATTTGGAAGTATTCATCGTCCGCTCACTATGCAAACTGCCATTATGCTGTTGGGAAACATTCCGAGAACAGCCATCAGATCTGGAAATGAGCTTTTTTCTTTCTTTTATCGTTGGGTGTAGCTAATTAGTGAAATCTATTTTGATGACGTCGCATTCACGTGCTTTTCAATTAATTATTTACTAATATCATTTACGAGGGATTTACGCATACAAACTCAGATATCTCGCAATATATCCAAAATTTTATGTACGTTCTTTATAATTGCTGCTAATATAAATTTATTATTAGAATACAATAATGTTAAATGTTAACTTATCAGTACTATAATAAAACATTTATTGAGATAGATTGTTACCATACATGTTTGGTAAACATTTTATTTTCATTTTACAAATTGTTTTATAAGGTACTTTATAAGGTTTCAACAAAACTAAATTGTATAAAACCAGTGGTTGTGAACATTCTTTATATGACCAAATTGATTTACAAACCTGCCTCTTTTTACTCGTCTAAAAGTTTTATTACTATCGTAAGAAAGTTTACAGGTCTAAATTATCAAATTGTTGCTTTTATAGCATAGTTTTATAAACGTTCTAACAACTCTTATAAAACAATTTGTGTTTGTTGGGATGTTAAACAATGTGATGGTTATTTAAAATGAATGTTTAAAAGGAATTTCCAAAAGGATTGTTTAAAAGGATTGTATAAAAGGATTGTTTAAAAGGACTGTTTAAAAGGAATGTTTAAGATGATTTTTTAAAAAGGATTGTTTAAAAGGAATGTTTAAAATGATTACTTAAAAGAATTGTTTAAAAGGAATGTTTAAAATGATTACTTAAAAGGATAGTTTAAAAGGATAGTTTAAAAGGATCGTTGTTTTCAAAAGTAAAGATAATAGATGCCTTCCAGGAACTCCGAGTTTGTCACAAATTTTTAGTAAGTAGAAATCGGGATCAGGATCTGTGTAATTTTTACTCACAACGTTAGGAACCCCAGAGAGACGGAAGATCGTGAGATGTCACGAAGAAGAAGGGTCGTACTTGCTTGGGCCCGAGAGAAAAGCATACATAACGTGTACTGCGTTGAGGTGCAACAAGACCAGGCCAGTTGATGTTATCGGCAGAATAATGTAAAGACCTGTCCCGAGCTCAAGATTAGTATATCTTGAGACACATAAACATAATTGTCAACAAACCAGAAAACACCCAAGCAGAAGGACCAGACGGACCTCGGAGAACACGAGGCATTTACATAAGATTACAACAGTCGTTTTGACGATTTTGTGTTTGTTAACAAAAAGAGTTTCCTGTACTGGCTCTAAGTACACGTGTATTACCCTTTGCTGCGCCTATGGAAGTCGTCTACTTAAGAAGATATTTACAAATGTTGATGCAATCAATACAGGTCATTCTGATTTATCAAGTAGGTATATAAATTGTATGAAGTTTGTACAAGATTTTAGAAATTATTTCTTTGGTAATAATAATGATGAAGTCTTGTCAAAAAACACACATATCATATCATTTAGACCTGTAAATAATATAGTGCAAGGGTTTGATTCTATCATCTAGTTAATGTTAATATAACCATTGATAATGATATAACTATTACTTGATATAATGGTTATTTATACACCAAGGGAGTTAGACAACGTATTACTCTCACTATTACTTTCAAAAAAACGTATTACTCCCGAGAATTTTGGTTAATGCCTGAGACGAGTGTAGCGAGTCGAAGGTATTAAAAATTCGAGGGAGTAATACGTTGTCTAACTCCCGAGTGTGCATGCAAAACTTTTCTCCCGAGCGTTAATAATTATTTTGTAAAAAATATAAAATAATTGTCTAAGGGAAACGTCACGTTTGACAGTGGAGGTTATGTATTTTTATCCTGGTAGCTATAAGTATTGTATCTATGCGACTGACGTTAATTCTTAATTTGACCACTTTATGCAGTTTTCTATAGAAAATGGCAGCACAATCGAGCGGGAGTAAAGTGTCAATAAATAATAACTCATAGGTGAATAGGGAGTAATGTTCGGTATTATAGATTAGTCTTAGGTAAAAATTAAGTATGTATAGTGAGTATTACACCGAATCGGGAGAAATAATATTGAACTGGTCTTTGGTATAGTATAAATTAGTTCAATCAAACATAACATTTCCTTAAATATTAACAATACCGTTTTGTTTAATCGATGTTATCATGCATTAGCGCCTCCGCGACCATTTGCTTGAAATTGATTGGTTATGCTTGTCTTAAACAATTTTCTTTTTTTGTGACCACCCATTATTAGCAATTCGTTAATCTTGTCCAGGACCTTCAGTTCACAATTGATTTTGTTGTTAATGAGTGTTGATGATTTTGTTTGAAATACTTTCTTCTATGATTAATTTTTCAGACCTTCAAGGCTCGCATGCGACTTAAACGTGGCACCAAAGACAAAGTGGCTTCTGTCGTTCCACAAATTCCTTTCATATTTCACGAAATGTCAGCACGAACAATTTGCTCGCGCCTATTGGAGCGGTTATAGAGGAAGTATTCCTGCAATGCATCCGGCCGCATTTCGAAAAATCCTGCCGCCACAGAAGTTGAGCCTCCGCCCAGATTGCAAGAGCTTTGTGTTTTAAAACCGTTCGCATATGTTGCAAGGGCGTTCCTATGCTTAATTGAATAATGCGACCGGGTCGAAAGTCTAGTCTCTTTGTCCTCTCAGGGTTGACCGCCGGCGACGACATCCTCTGTGCAAATTGACCTTCCTTTCTGGTTATGGATTGGGCATATTAGTTACTAACAAAAGGCGTTTCCTCCCTGGAATCATTAGCACGAAATCGGACGAAAGCTTGCATCTTTGTAGGGGTTGCAGATTGCTAAGCACATTAAGTCAAATATATTCATGAATTGCTATTTAGTATAATTTTTCACATATACACTTATTCTGCTTTAACTGCATATCTTTGATGTTATCTTAGTTTGCTTGCACGCGCAGGTGTGCATCATTGGAACACCAAATTAATATATTGCATAATTAAGAGGACATCCTAACGAACTGTAATAAATAACTCATAGACTCGTTGCCAAAAATAATTATTGACACTTTGGCAATAAGTTGTAATGTAGGTATGTGCGTCAACTAATTAATTAATACACCTGTATCTTACTCGAATGCAAACAAAACTATTTTTAATTATTTTTTTGTTAGGTGCACATAATTGTCGTATATATCTGCGACAATTTCCTACTAATGCGCAAGATTGCAAAAGTTCTACTAAGGTATAAAGAATGAATGTTAAATCAGGCCAGGTGGCGACTAGAAAATCTGTACGAATAGTAAAGCATAAAGAATAAAATATACTCACCGATCTCTATCAGTTGAATCGGGTGTTGCATCAGTCCTGGCCCTTTTTACCTAGAAAGAATGGAGCCAAAATTAATGGAGGTGTTTTCGAGATGCTATCTATTGGAAAACAATAACAGAACGCGCCACATTAAATACCATAAAGTTTTATGCCTGCACATATTAATGTAAACAAAGGGCCGATATGAATTTATGAATTAATGTGTGGGTCCGTTGTGAATGTTTGTGGTCGCGTTCAAAAATAATTGATGGAAGTTAATAAATGCTAAATTTAATAATTGATGAAGTTAATAATAATAATTGATAAAGTCAATAATTTTTTCTGACGTATATTTTCATCATCAAATATCAAAACGAAACGCTTTTCATCTCCTACTCCCTTTGAACTAGATTAATTTTTCATAATTCGTGTGGTCCACAGCCATGGGTTAAATCGTAGGACATAATTCACTGGAATCTAACTCAATGAAAAAATTTAGAGCACATTTTTCCATTTCACTATGTTTCATTGCATAATTGACAGGAGTCTATCTACACTCTTTGAAAGCAAGATTAATCGTTCGTCGAGGCGAGGAATCCGACTCGAAATGCGTTTTGAAGTAGATAAATTTAACGTGCCGCTAATGAACTGTATCAAAAATGCTGGTTTCCATTTACTTTGCTTTAACAAATAGTGAGAAGTAATGTCTCTACATTTTACTTTTTATTATTTATTATTATTCACTGGCCCACTCCTTATCATGTAATTAAACGGCATGAACGCTAAAAGGTGCTGGATCAACTTACGTGTAATTGAAGATTACAATTAGACATGAATTCAATTGTTATCGCTATTATTTCAATTTTTGATGGCTTAAATGTTCTGATTAAACAGCGAATTTGGCTACCCGGAAGATTTTACCATAAAGAACTAACAATTATAATGGGTGTAAAAATCACTATTATATAGATAATAGATATTATAATTATTATACAAACAATACAATATACATATATAATTAGTTGTACCTATAATAAACGTTACAATTATAATAATAATAATAGGTACACAAAATACATTATACCTACAACGTTATAAACGAGGTAAAAATTGTGGTAGAGACATTTTAATTTTAAAATATCTTTCCATTTTAATTCGTAAACATAATTACCTTAGGTTCGCACATTTTGTCGATCATGGTGCATCGAGTCGCGTTCGAATTTAAATAGTTGCACGGCATTAACGTTACCATTTTCGTCCCCGACGGTATCTGAATCCGTCGGCAATATCGTTGACAATCACTACATTAATATCCAGTGCACTGTTTTAACGCAAAAACGTTACATTCAGCATCAATCTTTATTACAATTAATCAAGTTAATTGTCAGTTGTTTTTACAATAGTACTGTAATAAGACGTAGCCCGATTTTATGTAACCTAATTTTTATTTTATTTATTTTATTTTATTATTTATTTTGCCATTGCATAAGATTGCACGTTAATCTCTTGTACAAACCTTATTAGAAAGGAATAAATATGCTTCTACGATTTCGGTTTCGGGTTATTGTTTATTTACGTTCGATTTTCTGCTGAGATAAGGCTGTCGGTGTGAGCAAAACGTTGTCACTGCCGCCGATTCAGTTCATTAACAAATTCGCACATAAATTTTAGAGGAACTGTATTTTTAGGTCCTCTTGACGAACTCGGTAGTAATTAATCTTGTTCAGTTCATCAATATTGTTCAACGAAGAAATTGAGTGTGAGAAACACGCACATTGTTTTCTTTTAAAGCAGTAGTTAAATTAGTAGTTATTTTAAATCAGTAAGTATTTTAGTCAGCAAGTATTTTAAATCAGCAATTATTTTAAGTCAGTAGTTTACAAATCGGTTTAGGTGAGGAATTCGAACAAGCACACGGGCACACGAGAGAATTCATCTAAAGTTGCGATTTTTTTCTTTCAGGTTATCACAGGCAAGGTAGTGGTTGTACACTTAAAAAAACATGCGTTTCGAATGTCACTCACAGAAGCGAAGCTCTCACTACAGCTGTTTGTGTTGAACTAACTTCCTTGGGCTTGCGATTCGCGGAGGGGATTGAGCGGAAGGTCCCTCTGCCGGTGGCTCATGTAACTAGACAGGAAGGATCAGGACCAATGATACAAGCTCCTCTTTCAAGGTAGGCACGGAGAAATGTCCAATAGAAATGTGTTTTCTAATTGTTTTGTATTGTTTTGTTGTTGTTTCGATCTTGAAAAATGCCGTTTTGTTCCATGGGGTCCGTCAAAACCGCATTGCAAAGCATGGATATTGATAATGGGCGATTATTGTGCAGTTGTACGCCGCTTACATTCATTCATTCATTTTCACTAATGGTGTAGAAAAAAGTGAAAATGTTTTTGTATTTGTACCGGAAACCAAAACAAATAAATATGAAATCAATACGTGTAGAGAAATGTGCTGTTATTCAACAACAAGTGGATCTATTGATTTTATGTTTCATACGTACACTATCTAGAATAAAACAAAACAAATTTTATCATGCAATGTGTTCAGATTTAACCGCGCGCCTCCGAAAATTGTGCGTGTATAGGGATATTAGTGTAGTTCGGTTTCAAAACGTTTAAATTAACACAGCAGGTAAAAATTCAATGAACATATCACTCAAGTGAACCTACTATAAAATTGAGGAAAGACCCCGTTATTGTGCCAAAATCGGGGTGACACCCGCCACCTTTGTCGTTTATTTCCGGCGCGGTTTAAAGGGGTATCAAACTTGATTGCATTGCCCTTATGTATAGATCTTATAAATAGATTTGATCCAAACTTGAAATTAACCAGAAAAACAAGATTTTTCGGCTGTACGTTTTGCCGCATTTCTTTAGCCGGTAACTTGAATTTCCCTACTTATTTGCTTTATTGGGCCATTGCTATTAAAGCGGTCGCTTGGGGACTGAGGCAGATGCAATTCCAAAAAACTTCCTCTTCCTGTTTTACATTCTGTTCCCAAATTTATTATTCTCAGGTGTAGGTAAAAGGGGCATTTTTATTACTTACTGGAAGTACCTACGCACTGAAAAGTATATTTCTTTACATTACCTTATAATAATAATATGTTTATTCAACAATATTATATTTTCTTATATTAATTAATATTTTATATATTCATCAAAATATTGTAAGTATAGGTAACTACTGAGATTATGAAACTTGATAAATAATACTAGAATAAATCTATACAAGCAAGGCATTTTTATTTAATCTTACCTATCAATTAACTTGCTGGGTCCTAACGTAAATAAATACCTAATACTCAAATCGAGTAACTATTTTTCGATGTATACTTGATGTATACAATGTGTAAAGAAATAAACAAAAATGAATTCGAAAAGAAATTTTTATGTAAAATTTCTACCAGGCTTACAAGATTGAATAAGCTATTTCAGGCACCAACTTTTTGCGCCAGATTTTTTCCGCCCCGTCTATGCTGAAATATTTAAAAAGCTTCCTTTCATTAAAGAAAAACAAATTTTGTTTCAAAATATGGAAGGGATCAGGTTAACATCTTATTATAACATTTTTAGCGCACTCGTCTCGTTTTTCACGACGTAGGGCAGACTGGAGCAGGACGATCAATGCGAGGCGCCCGTGTGGGAAGGGGATGCAGAATTAGTCTGAAGACAAGAGCGGGCGCTCGCAACTTGTAAATCACGCAAGATGCAGACGAATTGCCAGCAGAGGTCAAAAGTTAGAGCCGAGTTGTGCCTCACCCCTAATGAGTCAAAATTAGAGTAATTAGAGGCATTATTTTGGACAGGGTTATTAATTATTGCGCCAGGCGCAGGGCTTAGGCGATATCTTCAAGTTTTGCGGAATTTGAAACGTGATGATCTTCAGCTTGCTTCTAAATAAATATTTTTATTAAGGGGTTGGATCGCTACATGTGATACCTGCATGCGCGGGTAATTAAATAATGAGAGAAATCCTGTAACAATATTATTATGTATGATATATTATATTTAATGAACTTCTAGAGAGTATAATATGATTACTTAAGAGCTGTTTTTAAAAATACTCATGGCGCATTATCGGGGCTTGTTTGCGCACAAGATATTTTGATATTTGTATTATAAAGTTATTTTGATACGCAGTTGTTCTGAGAGAGTTATCTTATTAAAGAGGTATTTTAATAGATGTATTAATATAATATATCATAATATCATTTTATTAATATGCAATTATAAAATTTTGATTCAAAGTAATTTTTTAGTGTTTTGCATCGCAGACGAAGCTTAATCTTAAGCTCATGTGCGTTTTATTTGCCCAAAGGTAGGCAATAAAACCTTGGTTAATTAAGTTTCGTGTTTGCGCTACTACTTTCCAGTACATTTGATTTGAAGAAGTCGAAATTTTCTACGGTCACGGTCGCATTCGCCGCAGGTAGCGCGACAATACGAACGTCAATTTTATGTCCATGCACATTGGCATCTGCTTCTCCATCTCGTTTAGATGCAGATGTGTGCAAGGAATGGAGCATTAAAAAAACTGGACGAATTTGATTTATGGTCATTTTTAGTAGAAGGTTTAGTTGGAAAATATTTAAGGTCGATCGATGGTATGCTAACTAGCAAACCACGTTTGTCCTAGAGTGGCCATGCCTGCTAAAGCAACATATATGTTCTAAATTAATGTGCAGCTTTTTTTTGCATTTTGATAATTAATACATTTGAATAAGTAAGATTATATTTCCCTTAAGTTCCATTTAGTTTTTTTTCCCTGAGATGTAAAGTAATTTAATGCGATCAAAGGACAAGTAACGACGTTAAACAGTGCGCGCTTATTCAGAAAGTGCTGTCGAAATCTCGTCCACTTAGATAAAAATCTTGGAAATGGAATCGGTGACGATAAAATAGACATTATCATTATATTTCACAGGTGCTATCAACTTACAACCAAAATACACGGCGTCTGTGCGGTGTCGCATATCACGCCATTCATGTTTGCAACCCAAAACCATTCTTATTAGTTCAATTTTGCTCATTATCTCCATTCATGACCTGTTACATTCAATTATAATTATAACTCTTTTTTTAAGGACAGTGCACGACCGCCAGACGATACGTAATTGGCGCAAATTGAGACAAATTACTGTATTTATGTAGTTTTTGTGCTATAAGAAATTGAAGTAAAATGTTATTATAATATCATTTTACTAGTATGCTACATATGGAAATATTCTATTTGTGGCAATTGGAATTTCATCAATTTATTTATTATCATTTTCTTTTAGTGTAATTGCGACACATATACGTTAAATAATAACTTTTCAGAAGTAACAAGTACAGACGCAAGCGAACGTTGATACCAAAGAGAATGCAAGAAAACTAATAAAAATTGGAGCTCATTGCGAAGAGATATGTGCAGATAAACGTAGACAGTGACATTAAAGAATGCATGTGTTTATAGCCAGTATAATTGGCTCATATGTAGAATAGTGATGTTAGGCCAGTGTCAGCTCGCCTAATTAAACCTCATTAACAGTTATGGAGCGTGAGAAATACAGCATTTTAATTAAACACAGCGGTTCTAAACATAGACTACTGTATTTAGTAGAAGCACATATATGTGGTAGAAGTAATAACTACAATAGTAGCAGTAGTAGTAGTAATAACTACAATATAAAAACCTCAACAATATTATGTCGGTGAACTTTGAAAGTTATCTGAAAAATACATTTCATAGACTGTTATGCAATTGTAGTTGAAAAATGTGTAGAATTGTGGACTTTATTTAATAATGCAATTAATGGAATATATCCAATTCATAGTGCAACACTGTACGCAACATAAGTACGTCACATTCGTAAAGCATTATTACAACCCATCTGGCTCTATTATCTCCATGAAATATATTAAAATAATAGTAACGGGCGCGATAGCACCGAGTGCAATAATACATCACGTTCATTAGCATCGGCTGTAAGTGGAAAACCGTTGTGTGATAATTGGTTTATAGAAGAGATGGGGCAAGAGTTGAGTGATAAATAGCTCCGGCGACAGTAATGGTTTGGGTAACCACCCCTTCCCCAGGGAGCCTGGTGCGCACCAGAATAACATTTCTTATCCTCACGATTCGTTAAATCGCGCGGAATCGATAACTGGCCCGGCCGAACACCCAGTAGATACGTTTTTTCCTAAGTTGCCGTCATCGGGAGCGCGCAATGTGCGCCGATACCGCAATCATCTGGTGCAGATGCAAAGCCGAAGATTTGTATTATTATTATTAGGCCTGCGAGAGGCTGCGCCAGTTTACTGTTCCCTCGGGATTGACTCTGTAAACAATCATTAATTACTGAGCTGTACGTCTAATTTTATGCACTTTTCGCTTCGGACTTACTTTTATTTTATTCTTGACCTGTTGTATATATTTATATAATTATTATTTTTATCATCGGGTATTTAGATCTTTGAATTAAAATTTATGTATTGCTCAATGTTTCGTTTTATTGTTAAAAATTTTTCAGGTGAAGATAATATATTATAATAATGAAATAATTTGAAATTTCCTACTTTGGATAGAATCGTTTTTAATATTTCGTCATATATTGATTCACATATAACAAAAAATAAGCTTCACTTAAAAAGAAAGATTTTAAAATGTATTTGGTACTTTTCACAATTTGGTTATAGATTCTGTTAATGTTGTTTGTATCTTTTTTAAAATTATTTGAAAATTTTTCATATTTTATATTCTTAGATTCTAAAATTTTCTTATATTTTTTTGTTATATGTCAATTGTTATAAAAAGAAATATT
>JAWQRP010001196.1:0-20479 GCA_033557875.1 Quadriops clusia | reverse complement strand
TGAGATTTATTTTAATTGAAATGAATTTAATATTAGTCTTACTCCTTATTTTTAATAATTATAAATTTTTAATTGTAAAAATCATTATAAAATTTTCATGTTGCAAAAACTTTCCGCAGATACGTACTCTCTACATTAGTCTTACATTGATCGTTAGAGTAATCGCATTAAAAGAACTGGTATTTTGTCTGCAAATATCAATTTTTGGCATTAGTTTGTAAAATGCAAAAACATAAAGAGCCGCATTGATTGTTCTCACAAATTTTAAAAAAAATAATGAAAAAGTAAAAAACATAAAAGTTAACGAAAAGGTTCACTACTCGGCACATGTGTTGTCTAATCGTATACCAATGTACTAACAGTCAAGTAGACGTAACAGACTCCCAAATTTAACAGATATTGAAAAGATCGGACTAAACTTGGATATCTCTTTTATATTTGTATTATCACTTCATGTTTTTTTTTAATCTCTTTTTGCAAGTATTTGTTATGTAAGCAGTACATATTAATCTTGCTCATAGAGCCAGTTAATGACAGTCTGTTAATTATTTTAACAATCGAGTACAACGTGAGAACGGTATTTTAATTATGTTTCATTTGTTACCCATGTCGTTGTGCGAGAGTTAAAATAGTCAGCGGACTGTCGCAAATCCTCTTTACGGGCAAACTTTTAGTCCCGTAATTTAAAATTTGTGTTATATATCTGACAGTCAGAATGCAACGACTTACCACAGGGAAAGCCAAAATGTTCACAAAGTTATGTATATTTTTGAAAAATGGAAAACAACCAATATATATATATATAATAGATACAACGATTTTTAAAACATTAAACGTTAAACAAATAGGATTAATAATTGTCTTGGATTTCTGTTAGTGATGTCTCCGAGTGCCAATATTATTCAATTTACAAAAACCTGACTTTATTATAAAACTAAACTCAAAATCATGGACGCATAAACATCTTGCCGAGTGCACAAACATTAATACATTCTACCATATACTCTTATACATCACATAATCTTACTGTATACACAGAATAATCTTATATATCGTTTATTAATTTAATATTATTTATAGTAATGTAATTTGCAATACATATTTGAATCAGTAATACAGATAATCCTTTTGTACGATTCCTAAACACTGGTTCATTTTACTACGAACTTCGTTCAGCATCATGTTCACCGCATTCATTGTGTTTTTGTCCTGTTTCTAACCTCCCTTACAGATTTTATCCTTCCGTTATTCAGTATTATTTAAATTATTGGAAATAAAAAGAGAATATTCGTTCCACAAAGTAACTTTTATTCTAAAGAATAACATTGATTATATCTTGGGACGCGTCATCTTCTGTGTCATCATTCATACCTCTTTCAATTTTTTAACCAACTTTATAAATGCAATAGACTATTGTTTTTGATAAAATTTTGTCACGTAAATGAATCAGTGTGATTAAAAGTCAAGAGCTGTAAAGGAGGACGACAGAAAGATAGCGAATTGATCTCGAATGAATAAACCATGACAAACACACAAACAAAAAATATAATCCTAGTTTTGTTTGAAGGTATCGTCCGAATACTACGTTATAAGATCCCTTTTTTTCAATTTGTTTTAAATTTACATATGTAAAGATGACCTGTCCCTAATATGTAAAATTTTATAATTCTTCCAAATTTTCACGTAATTTATGAACGACCCCATCTTTATTTGTTTACAAAACGAATATAAAAATTATACTTGTTTCTCCGAAATATGTACAATTTTGCAATCTAAATTATAAGCAAGCTAATTTAAAGTGATGCGATATGTGATAAGAACTCAACCAGAGATGTCGAATTTCGCAATAATTATTATCAGGATAAGGAAAAGAATTTGTACGCAAAATGATTTAGTATTCAGCATTTGCATAAGAAGAGGTAATCCAACAAATTTTCCACACCATTCCTAAAATTAACAAACAAAAAAAACGTTTAATGTTTACTTCACATGGAATGCCTGACTTCATTATTTAATTAAAGAAAACCCAATTAAGACTAATAATAAAGTCATATCAAAAGTGATAAAACATAAACAAGTAGACCTTTAATCACACTTAACGCTGCAACGAAAACTATATTGAAACCCCTGACGTATAGGTAACTTTAAGTGCAGATAATGTATTTCTTATGGGGATATATGCAATTTAACGGTAGTCGCGTTATTTTTGTACAAATATTTGGTACCAAATGAATCGTTAAATACACAGCTACAATGTGTCACGGCTTGTGTATTGAATTTTGCCTTTGCAGAAGATATTTACGCTAATAGTTCAATTGCACTCTGTCTTACAAAGATAGACTATCTTATTTAAAAAAATAAGCCACGACACATTGTAGCTGTATATCTAATGTTTCGCTCAATACCAAATACTATGATATTTGTACAAAAATAAGGCGCCTATGTTTAAAAAGAAATTTGCATACATCCCCATAACAAATACATTGGCTGCAATTAAAGTTGCCTATACGTCAGGAGTTTTCGTTCGCAACCTAGTTAAACAAAATGTTTAAATATTATGTGGTTTAAACCGAAAAGATTGCAGGATATGGATAGCAGATGGCACTAACAAGACGCACTTAAGTCAATTTTTAAATTTAATACTTTCTGAGTATATAACAATAGTAAATAGCAACAATGCGGCTTATGCATACACACATATAAATATAGAATCTTCAATAAATAAATCTACGAAAAAATATGTATAATAATCATATTAATAATAATAATATTAATATCAATAATAATATTAATAACAATAATAATATTAATAACAATAATAATAATAGTAATAATATTAATAGTAATACTTATTTTATGTAATACTGATTAATAAAATATGCAATACGTACATCTCATATAAATACGAATATCACGACAAAAGTGCACTTTCGTTGCGTTTTGTAATATTTGGCCCCTCTTAACCATTATACTCCCAATTTTGTGCTTGGTTTCTGTCCCTTAAAACATCAAATGTTACAATGGAAGAGTGTGCAACTTGGTATATATAATGTTTGAGTACATAAACGTTGTTTGTAGATATGTATTGGTGATACACTGGTTCGGTATAAACAATGTATCGTGATTGTTCCTCATAAACAAAAAGTATTGTGTATTGTTCCGTTCATAAATTATCGTGTCTTATTAACTTTGATAAATATTCGTGTCTCATTGATTCGATAAGTTATAATTAATAAATTATGATGAATAAATTATGATGAATAAATGATGTATAATAAATTATAAAGATAGTAAATAAATAATACAGATAATAAATAAGTTTTAAAAATAACAATAAATGACTATGGTACAGAAATCTCAACATCAATTTCGATTTTACCGTTATTTATCAACCCCTTCTCATATAGCCTAGTGTGTGAAACGAACTTTGGAATGTGGCACATGGAAGGCAAATTTTTGGTCGGCTCTTGAATCAAGACTCCTGGGGCTGGTTTTACAGTGACATTATAGTGCAGTTTACCATGCTGGCTTAAGAGGTACATGCAAATGCTGCCCGGAAATGGCCACATCAGTTGTTTATCGTATTCGCCTTGCAAAAAGTTCACGTCTATGGAAACGTGTTTACCTTGGATGTCTTTCGCGGCGTTTGGGTAGACGACCAACTATAAAAAAATACAATCAAGATAGAACTATTCAATTAATCAGGATTTTTTCTAAGGAAAATATGTTTCTAAATACTGACAAGACATCAAATGAATGTTTTACTATTTGAAAGTCTAATAATTACTGTTCATTGTACATCGTACATAGGTAAACAAATCAAATAAATACAACATATAGTTACAATTTGAAATAAAACTTTAAACCAATTGAAAACGATTGAAGTGAAAACGATTGAAGTGAAAACAATTGAAAACGATTGAAGTGAAAACAATTGAAAACGATTAATATAGTACTAAATCTAATTACTGTTTCATAAAACTAAAGAACACTAAACTACACAGATTCAATTTAAGATGGGAGTTCAATTAATTAAATATAATAACATAATGCAATATTAAGACAGTAGTACGAAATTATACAAAAAAACGTATTAACTAGCAGAAGATGTAAAATAGAAAGTGTAGAGCAAAGTAGATAGATTTAGAATAGAAAGTATAGAAAGTTAATATAGCAGTTTTACCAGCAAAAACCTCTTCCTACGAATACATCCCTACAAAACTTATCTTTTTTCTCCTAAAAATGTAAATTTCGTTTATTTACAAGGTTAATAAAAATTGTTCTCTTAATTAATAATAAATTAGGCAAATATAATAAAATATTAAATCCATAGTCACAACAATAAGTATTTATACTATTTTATAATGAAAATAATAGTCATAGTACAGGCTGTCCAACTATCTTTGTCTCAGAGGGGGAGGTTCTTAAGGTTGAAATTCGCTCAATGCAACTGCCGAACCGAGACCGGCCGAGTACCTGCCTGTGTGTGTGTGTGTGTGTGTGAATAGAAAAGCTGTTAAATATTTTTCTATTGGACGTCGGAGCTGTGCTGTGGTCCACATGTCTAATTTTGAGTAACATAGACCAATACATACAATACACTAAGATTTATGACCGTTCCTGACCATTTTTCTTAGACACACCCTTAGTTCGCATCAACCGTAAGCGTAACAATAGATTGAGGCGAAGATAGTTGGATACCCTGTACATAATTTAAAATAAGAAAAATCACTGAAAATTAAAACACAAAAAGCATTACCTGGCATTTATATCCATTAATATTGTAAAACACTGGAGAGGTCTGAGGTTGGTTCAAACTGATCTTCGCACCAAAGTCTATAATTCTCCAATGTAAATCAGAGCCAGATTTTCTAACAATGGGCAAACAAGGAAAGGCGATTCTTTCATTCGGAACAACTGAGCAATTCACCAAGGATTGCTCAGGACTCAAGTTTTTTGAATAGGGAGTAATTTGTGAATTATCTTTGCTAGTAACTCCTAGTTGACCAATTTTGTGCTCATGATCGCTTATTTTCCGTTTTATGGGCATTATCTCCTGGGTCTCTTTCTTGAGGGCGTTTATCTGCTCTTTTTGGTATTGCACTATATCTTTAAGGTTGTTAATTTCTAACTTTTGGTTCGTTATTTCTTGTTTTTGCTTGTAGATTGTTGTGAAGAGGAGCATCATGTGTTGGTGGATTTCTTCTTCAACGTGCTTTTCAATATGCTCTTTTGTTCCCTTTAATTAAAAACAATAATATGCTATTATTATCTTATTAATTGTTTAACTATAATTCCTATGAACTGTAACATAGGTTAAATTTCAAAATACGTGCAAGTTCCTTATTGAATATGAATAAAAAGGGGTGAAATATTAATTAAACAACAAGATAATATCATTACAATCAAATTTTATGATTGAAATTGTTCATTAGATAGTATTAGTACAATAAAACCTCGATATAACAGTCCTTGATATAACGGACTTCGGATATATCGGACAAAATTTAGTATGGAAAAAATACTGCTTCTCAAATGAATATATATAAAATTTACTTCATTTTACTTAGACAATAAAAAATAAATAGTTTATATAGGTATTGTTTTATATTTTTTGGTTATATAACTTTACATCATAATACTTTATTAATCCGCAAATTTAATTCTTATTAGACTTACAACATATAAATAGAATAAATTTGAATGCTAAGGATCAACATTATATATGTTTAAATCTAAATGTTACAAATCACAAACACAAGGCTAACGTTCCCAATTCAAGAAGTTACATATATTCAACGACCATGTATCAACGTCGTTGCATATATGAAAATCCTCAGAGTTGCTTTGCGCATGTTCATTTTAATGTCATGGATTTCACACTACTCTATGTAGTTTAATATGTTTCCTCTAAGTACATATGAAGTGAATGGATACATTTATTACTTGATTTGCTAAGTTAAAATGTTTGTTTATTTATTTTTATTACTCATGCAGGATAAGTAGTGTCTTACCGCACTCCATTACGGGTGATAAGTAGCTGATTTCTTATGATATGAGTACAATGTGATTTTGCGTGCGGTAAGTATACACTTACCGCACGCAATCATAAATAGCGCACGCAAATTATTGATAAAAAAAGACAATCAAAATATATTAAAAAAGTATGGTTGACTGACAAATAAAAAAGTTTGAGTGAAATGTAAAAATGAGTGTCAATTCTAAACATGTTGTTATCCCGCATTCGTAATAAAAAATAGTATCTGCAACACGTGCGGTATTGTCGATTGCCCACTCGAGCGAATGAGCAAACTCACTTCGCTCGTGCGCTCAACTTTCGCTCTCGTGGGCAATCGACAACTTACTGCACTAGTTGCACAATATGCTATTCTAACTTCAATGGCCTCGTAAAAAACTTATTTTTTTATAACAGACTTTCAGCTTTAACGGACACCCCCTCACCCGCATTAGTCCATTATATCGAGGTTTTACTGTACTTCATTAAAAAGATATCATTAAAAGGTAGTATAGGCACATATATGTGGTATAGGTGCCGATTTGTTAACAGCACGTTTTATATCAAATGAAATCAAGATTACTGCGATTATTAAATTTTCTCTGCATAAAATACATTACAATACATTGCAAATTTTAATAATATTGCATACCTTGAATTCACATCCGGCATCTTTAAAAATACACGAAAAGGTGGTCATGCTTGTGTGATGCAAGAGTTGATCTATCTCTCCCTGAGACGATCCCCGACTCCCGGAATTCTCTCCATTCGGAGATGTCAAATCGTCAACCATATACTCCTCGAGGCAAAACTTGCTTCCCATTGTGAGTTTACCTAAGGTGCTTGCCTTAAATAGAATAACACTATAAACATCGTGGCAGTCCAGGTAAGCCTACACTACATGAAAGACTAGAAGTATTTTTTCCATAGTCACGAACATATCACTAACACTAACAATGATTATTGTCAATTTATATTCATTAGTAAAGCACATACCATAGAAAATCTAACTAAGGATAGAGCAAGTGCGTCTATATGTGAAGTTAATTAATAATTCTACTATATACTACTATGATATACGTTTGAAAATAATCCATAAGGAATTATTGATTTTCCCCAGACTTACCATTTCCTTTTATTTTCGATGATTCTAACTGAGAATGACAGTATTACAAAATGCGGATTTTTTAATGTGCGTCCATGCACTAATTTAATGTATTATTGATTTTTAATTAAATAAAAATTTAAAAAGTAGGTCGGAAATGACAGTTTAAACTTTTAGGTTAACACATAAATCAAAACAGTAATTAAAAATGACCTTGGACGTATATTCAGTATAGGCAACCATACACTCTGAACCCCGTACTAAAAGGTTGCCTATGTTCAGAGTCACTAAAACGCCATTTTTTAGTGCTTTCGCATCCGATTTCATATTCGTCAAATAAGAATAATATTCGTTAAATAAGAATTAGTGTGTGATTAATAATTGACAAATAATGAATATAGAACGTAACTTTATTAAAATAAACCTTTTAAATCTATAATACTAAATGAGTCAACTATCTTTTCTTGACCTATAATACAATTGGTACAAAAATTAATAATTATATATCTATTCTTTCCAGGCATGAAAATGAACATAAGAATAATTCAATTATACAGTTTGTTTCAAACGTAACTTTATTACTTTTATAACGGCATCGTTTGCATTTTTAAAACCATACCTGACATTTCAAATAAATAAAATACATTAGAATATAGTTTGTTAATATATTAATAATACAAAAAAACTTAAAATCACTTTCTCAAATTATTTTTTTGCAGTACTAGACATCAAGTCGGTATCCCACAGCTATCTCTCACGGTACCAACGTCCCCGAGGTTTGCGTAACGCTCTCGGTGACTTGGGAGATGCGGGCATCCGTCGGGTCTTTTTCACGTTAGTCCGATGTGGCGACGATGTGCTCCTCGACCGTTTGTTCCCATGCTTGATCGTCACTTCACTGTCGAGTTTTTGCACGACAACGAATGGCTGCATCTCACTGTTTGTCAGTTCCGTGTTAGTCAATTTTGCAGACAGCACTTTCTCCGCGTTTTCCCACTTCTCCAAGTCCACCACTCTATCCGAACTCCCATTGTCTCTCGGCTTCGTCGCTACCCTGTCTTCCTTATCTAAGTTACTATCACTTTCAGTACATTTACTATTGTTTTGTTTGTAATTGCTCTTTTGAGTTGTACTTTGAACGGTGGTTTGATGTGAATCCATGAAATTGTTAGTCGCGTCATCACTTTGTACATTTTTTTGATCACTATTTACACTACTATCCTGTACAACGGCTTCACTAAGTCTCCTACCACTTCTACTTACTTCTAAGTTCGTTTTACTATTTACAACGCTATCAGTCATATGGCAATTGTTTTCATCCTCGGAGTCAGCATTAAGGCTTTGGGTATCGACGGTGCTCTCCAAGTCATCGTCTTTACCTCCTCGCTTAGTTGTTTTATTGCTGCTTACTCTTTTATTAGATTTTGGCCAACCCGTAAGATTTTTTCGCTTTTTTCCAGGTCGCCTCGAATTGTTTCGACTACCAATCTTTTTCATAGGTGAGGGTCCCAAACGCAATTCTTCCGCTTTCTTCTGTTCATACTCCTCTAAAATTGCAATAGCATCAGGTGACGCATGGAAAATAACATCACGGTCTTTCGGGATATCAATTTCGTCCGAGGAATCTAAAGTAGTACCGAAAATGTCTTGAATTTCTTTAGGAACTGTTTCAAAAATCTCCAACTCTTCCTTCTCACTAATTTTCACATTCTCAATATCCTTAATATCCCTCGCCTTTGTGTTCTCAATCTTACTTCGATTATTCTCACGTTTACTACTTCGACTATTTTCACTCTTATTACTTCGATTGTTTTCACTTTTATTACTTCGAATGTTGTCACTTCTAACGTTTCGACTGTTTTCACTTTTACAACTTCGATTGTTTTCATTTTTACTATAACTGTCTTCGTTCAATTCACTTCTGTTGTTATCAGTTCGTTTGTTGTCGACTTCGAGTATCACAGGGAGGGTTTTGTGAGGACTTTCCGAGTTCCGACTCCTTCGCTTTCGTTGCTGCAGGAGGCTGCTCAGAATCGCTAAAGTGGATGCATGCTGTCGAGGACTCTTCCTCGGGTTTTTGCTAGGTAGTAGGACACCCTTTCTTCGACGCACTCTGCGGGATATCCTTAATTTTTCCTCCGTCTCCTCGCTGGCCTTCGTGAGGTCTGAGTCCTCGCTGTCTTGACTGTTGTCATCAGGTAAGTACAAATTACACTGGTCTACGCTTTCCAAATTGTTATGGACTGGGGTGTTGCTCCCTGCTGATGTGGAAGTAGATGGCGGTTCCATTAACGCCTTTTTCGCTTGCTGATAGGCAGTTATGCAAATACGAGGGTCTAGTGGAGGGATTGCGCTCATTTCATAGGGTAGCAGTAGCGATTTCCAGAAGTATCCTGCAAGGGAAATAAATTGTTAATATTAATTAATATATAAATTGTATTTTAAATGTTCTCGGTTTGGTTTTTTAATGTTATAGTAATACAAGTATGACTGATTCACTCCTAGTGGTCTTAGGGTTTCAAATTTGTTTTCTTGCTTTCCATATTGATTACACAATATGATACATAATGACTATCAACGCTCTCTGACATACCTTGTTATCAGCAGCAGTACTTGATACGTCTGAAATGTTTCCAGATGCAACATTATATTACGAACTGTATGGCAGTGTAAACTTATAAAGTAAATTACAGCTCTAATAGAGATAAGCAATGTTTCAACTTGTTCCATTGCAATAATAATAAAATGACATTTAACCCGGGACCGGTCGCGCATTTAGGTTTTATGGGAGCGGTCGCATAGCGGTCATTTCGACCGAATAATATATGACACTCTATAAATGAAAGAAATAGTGTTAGATGTGTGAGAAATGATGTAAATGCTCGTAGAAATTATATGTTTACTTTTATTAACCTAATTTTATAAAATAAAATAGAATTCTTCATCTGACTTTGATTGTTTTGTTGCCATAATTTTTCTAAGCGTGCTATTTCTTTCTTGTGGTAATCCATATCTAGGATGTACAAAATTTGTAAATCAAATTTAAAGTGAATGATATACAATTTTTTACCGAAATGTTGTGTAAGTAATGTTGAACTATAGCGAAGAAAAGCTGGCATTAACGGTCGCAAGACGGTCGATAAGACCGACAATAGATAACAATTAACAAAAACACCGGATCGGGATGAATTAAATTACTGCACTAACTTACATTCGCAGTGTTGGTATGTTTTTGAAGAATAACTGGCGACACAGCGTCGCCAAATGTAGATTTCTTGAAATATGAGCAAAATAAATATTTGTCGGTCTTTTCGATACATTAGCGACCGATCCCGGGTTAAAAAGTTGGACGAACTTGAAAAATCGGTAGTTTTAATATTAAAAAGACAGGGAGTAATGAAAACCAATTGAAAATCTGCAATATGTGCAAATTAAAAGTGCACAAGATAATTATTATTTCCTATGCAATGATAGATGAACTAAAAGCTAATAAATGAACGTGAACATTTTGATTATGAAAACATACATTATTAGCTAGGTAATCCCGATGTAAACTAAAATAAATAAAAATAAAATTAAGTAAATAAATATCAGATATTTTTTTCTACAAACTTTGTGAAGCTTAATTTTAGAATAAAACACTCTTCTTGAGATTTTTTTTTTCATTTCAACAATTTTGAGCAATCATTTGCACATCTTTGGGTCATTATTAAATTTTGCTATTATTAAAACATGAAGTTTCTATTCTATATTCTATAAAACTGTAAATATTGTTTAGCCGGTCAACTATTCCTTTTTTGTGATTTCTTGTTCTCTAACTGTTGTAATCCAAAATTCGTTCTCTCCGCAGATAAAACAAAAATTTTATAGGATTGTTTTTCTTTTTCTTGGACTGGTTATATTAAATTTTGAATGATTTTTTCTTGGGAATAAGTCCTTCTGATTAAAACGATTAATTTACTTTCTTTCCTTTATTAAAAAACTCTAGTCTGTCTAGGCAGACTAGAGTTTTTTAATAAAGGAAAGAAAGTAAATTAATCGTTTCAATCAGAAGGACTTATTCCCAAGATAAAATCATTCAAAATTTAAAAATTTTATATATCAGAGATATGTATTAGTTATGTATTCTCTCTATAGCTTTATTCCATCACCCACGACCAACCAAATCACTTGAGCTTAACCAGACAAAATTTACAGTTTTGACATTCAAAAATAGAAATCAAAATTCTATAATAAAAATACAATAGTAAGAAATTTGATGTATAATTTCTACAATTTGACAATAGCTCGAAGATATGCAACTAATTAAATAAATCATTTATGATTGCATAAAGAAGAGGAATGAAACATTTAAGAAATATTGGCTTACCAGTCTCGCTAAATGAAGTGTAATAAACATCTCCACGATCCTGCCGTTGAAACGTCTCATACCAAGGTTCGCTTTTCGGGACTCTCTCAAAAGAGAACTTGATCTCATTCAGGTCTATCTTAGAACTCTCGTCAAACTCGTTTTCCTCCTTTTTACTCACTCCGTCATCCTTCCGATCTTTTGTACTTTGATTAGCCAATTCCCCATTGTTCTTTGGTGATTTGTGTGAAGCTACAGGGGCCAAAAAGGACCCTTGATACCGTAGCCTCGAGCCTGGAGTTTCGAATTTATAATACTTCTGGTTGTCCATAATGAAAGCTTCTGCGTGAGTCCGCCTCCTCCTCCGTTTATCTGTGTCTTTCGAACATTGACTGTCCAAAGAACATTGACTATCCACCGACGTCCTTCTTTTGTTCCTCTTATTATTCGGCACGATCGAGACGTTACTGTCCTCACTTTTTCCACGAGTTTTCCGACGATGACTCATCGTTATATTTACGCTTGAGCAAGTTGTGTCTAACGAAGATTCATCCAACAACTCATCCTTCAGTTTGTGGCTTTTTGCCTTGCTGGGAGATTCCTCAGCTTCACTGGACAGAAAGATGGTAGTATCTCCTCTGGTTGTGCTAACAGTTGTGTTTGGACCACCTTCGTCAACGTCCGTGTCAGTTTCCGACTCGTCTCTCCTAGGAAATAGGAAGTTTTCAGCTTCATTGTTGAGTTGCAACAATTCAGACGTCCTCATTCGCTTGAACTTCACTATTAATCCTGAAATTTTCCTTACGTTAGTATATAATTTAAACTATAAAAATTAGATCAATTATTGAAAAATAAACAAAAAGATAAAACCCCACAAAGCAACTAAAGAGCTTGAAAATTATTTGGTGGAGAAGTTTTTTTTTCATGAAAACTGTATAATTTTTTTTGCGTAATTTATATATTACTTCTAATAATTAGAAAAAAGAGCTTTTATAGCTTCTTAACGTAGTTTTAATAATAATAATTTAGTAAACATGTAAATCTGGAATTGTATTGTTTTTGCAAAGAAAAATTGTAATAGTAAAAATTAGTTAGTAGCATTAAAATTACATCGTATTTTGACCTATTTAGTTACATACATACTTTTTGATATTGACTACACAGTTGTTTGGACTGTTTGTCGTTTACACTGTTTGTCGCTTTGACAAGAAATGTCTACAAATTCTTACCTTTGTCTTCTTCCTCTTCTTCTTTTTCTTCACGGATCGGCGTTTGCGCACGCCTAGAAGATAAGGAGTTCTGAGGTGGAAAGTCACTGGAACGGAGTTTCGAACTTAAAACTTCGACTTTGTAGTAAGTTTTGTTGTCTACAACAAGTCGCTCGTCAGCAGAAATTCGTTTGCCTTTGAGACAATTACGCTTGGGTCTCCCAGAACTCCAAGTGTCCGATTGCATTTCTGCCATCTGTTTGGCCTTCTGAAATTAGAAAAAGAATTGTATACGCCGAAACAACTATGTTTGTAATCATTTAAACATTTTTAATCTATGTAATAACTAAACAATCACTGTTTGATTTGTATTTTTGTTATTAGTGTTATTGCATACATATAATAATCAAATTGTATCCTGTCGTCATTAAATGGACAAACAATCGTAGATTAGATATTAATGGTATAATAATGTTTTTATCAAAAATCCGGATATTCTTCTTACTTTCATTTATTTTTGTAAATATATAAGTACTAATTTTATATAATACGTATTTTATGTGTAAAAATTATTCAAAAATAGTATGAGTATTTATTATTTACAAATGCATTTATATTTTCCTTTTAGTTATAAAATTGATTTGTTTTTCAGAAATACATAGCATTATATTGTCATGTCTGCACTTAATAAAGGTTTATTTCTAAAATGACTAATTTCTATAATATCATTGATAATACTATTTTAAATCAAATTGCAGCTATTATTAGTTAATTGCTACATTTGAGGTGTTTACAAAAGTTTAATACCAAATTAAATTTTATAACCGAAATCTAAAACCTACTAATTAACTCGTTTTCCATGCTCCAGTTGATTCGGAATTTGTTTAACTAATTGGATACACATACACCAGTAAACCATTACAAAACAAAAATTATGTAAAGCGTGAGTACCAATTAGATTATAATAAATGTATGTAATAAAAGTAGTTCTACTTACATTAACACTATTTACCTGCATGGTTGATTGTCGCGAACTGGAACGCAATTCTCTAATGGGGGTCATATCTTCCAACTTCAATTCGTCGTCCAACTCGTCAAATTGTTGTACGTAATTATTAATACTACGAGGCCGTAACCGCTTGCCTGTGTCACTCGCAGGAGACAGCAGAGAGTTTTTCATTTTTACGTTCGTCCGTGTTCGTGGCATTTTCTTTATGTAATCCGAATCTAAACCGTTGGGAGCTACCGATTTGCACTTCCCGTCCAAATCGTTTGTACCTATGGAAATGCCGTTTGTGTCTACCGATATGCAGTTCGAGTCCAAAGATATGCAGTTCGCTTTTAAAAACGACTCAAAGTTTGTCCCATCGTTTATAAGGCTATCCAACCGCAAGAAGTTCCTGTTGTCCTTAACAAATGTAAGGTGCTTCTCGCTCTTCAAATGTTCCTCGAGTTTCAAGTACTCCTCGCGGCACACCTCACAATAACCCGATCTGTGAGCTGTGTCGTTTCGTGTATGATGTGAGCGGGTTTTACGGGTCATGTTATGCTCCACAGGAGAGCGGGAGAAGAGGCCAGGTGACCGGGAAGCAAGACCAGGAGACCGAGAAACGAGACCCGGTTCACTAGGTGATCCTAATAGGTTAAAAACCGGCCAGTTTTGGATCTGCCGAAAGATGGGACGTGTGTTGCGGGAGAAAGATTCAAATTTGAGGTACGGCTCCTTGAGCTCGAAATAATTCTGTTCTTTCCTGAGCTTCCTGGCTGCAGCTGCCTTGGCGGCGATAGTCACTAATCGATCTAACCAAGGAAGAGTCTTGTCCACTGATGAAATGGTGATTCCCCAAAGTTTTGCGTCATCCAGAGGGTCCTTCACGGAGACATTCGAGGACCTACGAGCTTTTTCGAGCATAGCATCCGCTCGTGATCTCTAGATAGTACAGAAATAAATTAGAAATAAGTTAAGCTTTGTATTTGCTAAAATTCTGAAGTTTTGTGGTTTATTCTTTTGTGTCAGATTGACCAATCAACAGGTTGTGTTATTCTGAAGAGGTGTCAGAATATGGTTCAAAATCATCACGTTAGATACTTATAACTCATAATGAAAGTTAATTGAACTGAGTAAAGACTTAGATTTGATGAGGAATATAGATTTGGATTATATATATCTGTTACTAAAGTATTTGGCAGTCATTTATGAATAATTAAAGTAAAATTATGTAAATTATGTAAAATAAAGTTACACTTTATACTTCTTTTTAATGTTTAATTTTAAACTTAATTTCTCTCGAAATCTTGTAATTTGTAACATTTAAGTCGGAACTAACACAATATCCAAAATTTATGTGGTAATTCAAATAAAAAAAGAATATTAGTTAAAAGTTTGTAAGACAACAAAGTTAAATCTTGCTATAACGTATTTGAAAATTAGGCTTATAAAATGATTTTGCAGTTTTGGTAATAGAAAGGTCATGAGACAGGCAAAGGGGAGAGAAAATTGAAAAGAAAATATGTATTTTTAATTTTAAGTAGGCAAGTTGCTTGCAGTAATACAATTCTGACATTTCTTATTTTGCATAACCTACAAGTTTGACATTTAAGGTACTTGTCGCGAACCTACAAACACGAAATGCACTAAACAAATTAATGTTATCATTAATCAATGATATTAAATACAAAAACTTACTGGACGACATGTCGGTGTAACTTTGGAATTATTATTATTGATGGGGCTGTAGAGTGACCCATTTGCCCTGTTCGGGGGGGTTTGTGGGGCAAACCCACCCCCTTTAGTACTGGACCATCCCACCCTATCGGATACGACGTGGTTGACTTCCCTCACCAGAAATAATTCTATTTCCTGCAATAAGATCATAATTGTAGATCATTTACTATACAAATTAGAGAAAATGCTTTGTTATTTTGTTGTTATTATTATTATATTATTATTATGTTATTATTATTATATTATTATTATATTATTATTATGTTATTATTATTATATTTTTTTTATTTTCTTATTTTTTGTAGAGTTGGTTATTAGTATGTAGTTTGGTTAAATCCCTTAAAAACGTATGAACATTCAATTCAAAAAGGTAGACGTCATTTGTTTTCCCGGTTAACCAATCAGAGACAGCTGGGTGTGTAAACAAAAAAAACTGTTGGCAGTGGGCATGCTTCCAATTCGCAAAACGCCGCCGCGCCGGTGTTTACTTACAATCGCGTGTTATTATCCTTCGATATGTTATCGAACATGGTATAAATAGAGAGATCGTCATAAAAAAAATGCGCGGAATGAGCTACAAGCAAATAATCGTACAAAATGGCCCGGTTTAGTTGAAAGCCTTCTCGTCTAGTTGGCGTTGGGACGTCGTTGGTTGGGACTTATGAGTGTGGTCGGGCAGGGCGACGTTGCCAGTTGCCGCGCTCGACTCGCCAGTAATATGTATGTTATCATCGCAATACAACGTAAAATTGTACCTATCCCATTACACGAACGAAACCAATTTTCATTGCGTTAACGTAATGATTTATCAATTTGATGTATGATTTAAACGATCCGGTCAGCTGTGACTGCTCTCAGGTCGGTGGCGAACGGTCTCGTTTGTTATGCGCCGCAGCGGCGGCGACAGCACATTTTTCCAAGCTCGCTTGATCGCACATTTCCTGGATATAACATGTTGAAACAAGAGCGAATCGATACGCATGCGAGCCGTGCAAAATGTGCGTTATTTTTCTGCAAGTGGCCTACATTGATCGAGGCTGCCGGTCAACTTGTTTTTTCGAGCAACGGATGGCACTACAGATAGGTATACCCTACTGATAATGAAAATACCTCGAGCTGGGACTTACTTTGATATATTTGTTTATTGGTGTAGATTTTAACAATGTTGGTAGATATGACTTGAGTACTCGCCTAAGTGACCGAAGAAGATTCGCATGTCACGGATAGGTGGAATTGGGCGTTTAAATGCAAGTTTAGAGTTACAGTTAATATTTTTTGCAAAAGTTTTATTTTTATGCAATAATAATAATAATTACCTTCAAAATAATAATAATATTATGTTCATTTTTTTTCGGTATTCTGTTCATTATAGGTCCTTTCCAACAACACGAGTGGATAGTTCAAGAATCGGTTAATGCACTGCACAGGGTCGATCCACTCTAAAATTTTCGTCGCCTGAGGGTAATTCTCTACGCATGAATGTCTGGTTGTCTATGTTTTGATCCGTGTTGTTGGAAAGAACCTTATGTCTTACATTTTTATATTCAATATGTCTTTTAATTTCACTTTTAGATTCAATTTAATATTTTATTGTGGATTACGTATACATCATGTCGTGTAGGAAGAAGTAAATGTTTATTTAATCATCAGGCTTGATTAAAATCCACAATTTTACTTCTATTAAATTTATTTTGTAGTCTATATTTTAAATGGCACATCATTTTTCAAAGTGTTCAATTGTACATGTCGCTTGTAAATGATGGTGTACCGATTGGGTACTCAAATATGTTCAGTTTCAATGAGCGTAAATACCTAATTTATTTTCCTTAAGTTTAAATTATAATGAAAACTTAAGAACAAAACGTTCCAATTGTCAAAAATTATAACCTGAAAATTTAGATGTTACGTAATTGAACGAGATTTAGTAAAACCAGATTTAAGCATTGTTTTTGAATAAGACTTAAATAGCATTATTCATAAAAAATACTTAACAAATTTAAACGCGTTTTTACCACATCTCTTTCAACCACATAAAACCGATGCCCAGACTAACTTTTTTATGAATAAGACTGTAAAAAATCAAATACCTACATAAAGAATGCACGGGGAGCAACGGTTTATAGTTAGGCCTACTTATAGCACATAAGTGCTTATACAGCACGTATGTGCTTATACTGACGAAAAGAACGAGAATTTGTTATCACTCTGTACAATAAACAATAACAACGCCGCCACTGATAAACAGAAACGCGTTTATTGGCACTGGGAATGGAAGAGAAAGAGACGGACTGATCGATGGGCATGGGAGAGGCGCGCGAGAGAGACAGGTGATTTGTTTTGGGGAAAGAGTGAAAGGGAGGGAAATGCGAGGTATCCCAGCTGGCAACCGTGCAATACGTTGTTACGAAAACAGTTGAGCGCTGCGAGCGAGGGGAGTCGGGAGTTAGCAACAGACAGAAACAGGAGATGTTTTATAAGCAGGCCGGGCGTTTACCCAGCGACTTTGTCTCCACAGCATTCTGAACACGAACCATGTCGACCGTTTTCTCAACTCTTGTGGTTGAAACCACGGTTGAAGCCAGCGGTTGAAATTTAGTTGGTTGCAACCAGCGAGGTTGCAGCTCGGGCTCGGGTGGCAACGTGACTCAAGCAGGCCGAGGAATGCTCTGTTGACAGCTCACCACCCCGCACTGATGGCACAAAAACAAAGTAGGCTGAGCGAGCGCGGCGATCATTACGCAATTGTTTAAATGCATCGCCTCCTTTGCGGCAATGTTACCGATTAAACCGTTTTGCGGTTTGTAATAAGGTAGTAAAGTAAAAAATAAGTCACACGAGCCGCTATAAAACAAAACAGTCGGGGGGGCTATGAAAACAAAACAATAACAATCTGTAAAAACATAACCTAGAAAAGAACTCTTCGTCGAGTCTGTCTGCGTACCTTTGTTGACGCATAAACTGAGTAGGTACGAATGTATTTTATATTCACGCGGGGTACATACTAATGGGAACGTATTTTGTACGAATGTATTGTGCATATTTATATGTAACATATCACATAAACATAATATGTATATGTATGCTTAGTATGTATGTAGTTACACTTGTGTGGCTATCTATGCTTGTTTGGTGAGAATGTGTGAGTGTTAATTACGAAAATTATGACGTAGCCTGGATACCATTTAAATTTAAAAGTACGCATACGTAGGCGCGTTCAAGAAGACAAACTCCGCATTCAGCTGTTTTGAGTGAAGAAGATATGCACGGATCACTAGATGGATGTGACACCGATTGTTTAGTGCACTTACCCCGCCGAGTTCCTTTATTTTCGTTTCTAGCTTCGAAGCTGTCGTCCTATTCTGGACATCCAAATAAAACCTAAGGTTTTGGAGCGGTCTCCTGCTCGGAATCGAGTGGCCTGTGAAACAAAACAAACGTTTAGCTGTCGCCAGACAAGCCCAGCCAACTAGACGGGCAGCACAGAAAAGTACGCCAGAATAAGCGTCATACTTGTCGAGTTTAACTGCTTTTCTGCATCGTCCGCATCTTGGTCCTTGTTGCCACAACTCGATACCATAATATTTTCACAGAAACGCACAGGCTTAACATAATAATCCGGTGAGAAACAAAAGAAAAGCGGTGACACGTCAAGGGACGAAGAGGAACAGAACGTCCGGCAATAGCGCGCGAGAGAGCGAACGCACAACTGCTTCGATTCTCCTCACTTCAGCCGCCTAGGACAGCTTTGGCTTATAACGGCCATATTACACACCAACGGCAACAACGCCCTGCAGGACGCTGCTCTTTTGTTTCAGCGCGACCGCGACACGTTCAAACACGATATAAAACACCACCACTCATACAGGACCCACTAACGGCGATTCTTTCAATTTATTTACATTGATAATGTAAATTTAGTGCCTTTTCAAAGTCCGCCACAAACGATAGCCGCAATTAACCAATCGGCGCTGTGCAGAGGGCGCGTCTGCGCCGACCGGCAGTTGTTTGCGTGGGGGAGACGTTGCCAGCGCCACCAACGGTTGGCGGGCGATTTGAACCGAATTGATTTCTGCTTCCCACAAAACATGACTCCTACACTTGTGACATTTGAACCAAAGATCTGTTTTTTATTTAAACATCTATCTGTGTTTTATTTAAAGATCGATCTGTGTTTTAATTAAACATCGATCTGTGTTTTATTTAAACATCGATCTGTGTTTTATTTAAACATCGATCTGTGTTTTATTTAAACATCGATCTGTGTTTTATTTAAACATCGATCTGTGTTTTATTTAAACATCGATCTGTGTTTTTATTTAAACATCGATCTGTGTTTTATTTAAACATCGATCTGTGTTTTTATTTAAACATCGATCTGTGTTTTATTTAAACATCGATCTGTGTTTTATTTAAACATCGATCTTTTTTTTTATTTAAACATCCATCTGGGTTTTATTTAAACATCGATCTGTGTTTTATTTAAACATCCATCTGTGTTTTATTTAAACATCCATCTGTGTTTTATTTAAACATCGATCTGTGTTTTATTTAAATATCGATCTGTGTTTTATTTAAACATCGGTCTGTGTTTTATTTAAACATCGATCTGTGTTTTATTTAAATATCGATCTGTGTTTTATTTAAACATCGATCTGTGTTTTATTTAAACATCGATCTTTTTTTTACTTTCTCGCAGAGGAAGTATAGTGATCATGCGGAAAAATTTTTTTGAGATTTTGATGATTATCGACGTTTTGAGCGATTTTGAGTCGATTTGGCCCTTTCTTGCTTTTTTGTCTGTCTGTGTGTGTGTCTGTGTGTCTGTATGTGTGTAAACACGATAACTCAAAAACGACTTGAGCTAGATCGATGAAATTTGGTATGTAGTCATTTGAGCTAAAAAGTAAGGTCGTATCAACTTTTAGGTTAATTCGGATAACCGGAAGTAGCAGTTTACCTGAAACGGAAGTGAAACTCTTTCAAGTAAAGTGCCATTTTGCTTCAAGGTATTTGTTTCAAATTTTGTATCAGCTTTAGAAATAACGAAAAACTCACAGATATCAAATTTTAGCTTAAT
>JAWQRP010001195.1:0-20487 GCA_033557875.1 Quadriops clusia | reverse complement strand
TCTTTAATTCATTTATTATTATTAAATAAATTATCTACTTCTTTAGACAAGTTAAATACAAAGCGCCTATGCTGAAACTATTGTTATTATAACATTTAACTAATCATTATGGTTCATTTATCTATTTGTGTTATTAATGTTATAATATATGTTTGTATAAAGTATCTAAATGTGTAGTTATTTTAACGAAAAATTAATTCAGATATTTTATATATTTAATATTAGCTAGAAGAACTAAATGAGTTAGGAGACTAAAAAATAATGAATCATTTTAGATACTACCTATGTCTACATTTTAGATAATTTTGCTATAATTTTTCTCTCTGTGCAGTAAGAATAAATTCAGAGACATTTAAATTGAAACGATCACCTCTTTTTTTAGTGGGTCGGTTATTTATGGCCTAGAGTTAACAAGTAAGTGTAGCCGTTTGAACAAGCCATTTTTGCTCTGAGCGTGATGTTAATACACTTTCCTATACGTGTGATTGTCTTGGCTATCTTCGGTTTTTCATTACATCGAACCGTACCTACATGCTGTGACTAACGCTATTTATAAATGCGACCGAGAAGCTACCTTGACTCAATTAAACGATGATTGTATAATACATTTATTTGCTAGAATTAAAATAACAAAATTGATGTACATTAAACAAGTAGTATTCGACAATCGATTAAAATGTTCTTTAAATTTCTGTTCGACTGAATGCATTGAAAAAAGATGTAAATCCGGCTTCCTGGAAATGAAAGGCCGCGAAAGGGCCGTAAAACACAATAACACAATCTTCCAATTAAGGAGATCCGATCGACATAAAAAATGGGACAAAGGGTTAAGTGAACAATTCTAGGCGACACTGTAAGACCAGCTACCTGGCACCCTGATTCATGATGTGCGCCTTCTACAGGACCGCATTCGATTTCTGCAACTTTAGTTCGTAAAACTTTAACAAATTCAACCCTGAATTGCTTTTAGTGCGGTAAAAGTATTAGGTCCTTCCATATTCGGAAATCAAGCTGGTGAATTGTAAACAATTTTATTTTAATTCCTATTGACTTTTTATTGAAATATTGACTCTATTTCGTAATATTTATTCTGAAAATTCACTGTATACGAAAGTAAATTTATTGTTGCGCCGCTGATTGTACTTATATAAAACACCAGATGTAGTAACTACAAGGTTCTGCTTTATCAGTTTCTTAAGTAAGGATTCCATATTTTTAAGTATACTTAGCGTTATAACGTTTGCTGGCAAACAGTTTAAAAGTTGGAATATTGTTGTTTTAGTCCTGAAGGAGGTAAAAATGCGACTCTGCTCGAGCTTCTGGTGCAGTAATCACAAAAACAAATCGCGATTTTATTTTATTCGGGCGAAATCGACTCGCCCAAAACCGGAGAAGGCGCAACCAGAGTTAACCAGGACACGGCGTGACAAGGGACAAAGGCCAGCAGACGACCAGCGAGAGTCTACCAGATGCTGCTATCTGGCGGTCGCGGGCCTTATTTATAGTTTCGCTTTGTCGGTGGGTGGCCGACTGTTGACAGATGAAAAGTGTTCGAAGATCGGGGATTGGATAAGGAGAATTCGGTAGCCAATTGGTTGGGCACTATGGCCGCTGTTGAGCACAGAAAACCTCAGAAATTCCGAAGGAATCGAGCAGGAATCGAAGGCGGCGGCGGAGAACCGGGCGCATTCCGAGATCTTAGAAAATACGATTATTTATTGCTGATGGACACCTGCCCAAACCGCTTCAGCCTTCGACAAAGGACTCCGAATCGGGCGGCGATTATTTCTGTCCACCAATTATTAAACACCCCGTTTCTCTTAATTCTATCTATTTGGGGACGAAATGTGCGAGAGGAAGTGCTCCATTAAAACGATTAGACCTTTGTGGAAGAAACAACCGCTTCTGTAGATAAGACCGTCCCTTTTTCTAAATCGATGATATCTTAATTATTTAGGGATAGTAAGCTTGCCGATTGTTCAAAATGTTGAAATTTCGGCAATATGCAAACTTAGATTTATATCAGTTTTGGTATTGTTTTATATGTAAGTTTTATATGTAAGTATGTTCTTAATCGAAATATTTGTTTTTAAAGCGGATTTTATTTGTAGAAGTTTGTAATAAGACATCTAATGTAAGATCTAGAGCACGTTTTGTTTGGACACCTGTTACCCCAGTAATTTTCACAAATTATAATTCAGATAACTGCCTGATTCTTGCCGAAACGCTAATTGAATCGGCACATCTGCGTGGAGCCTTATTTCAGGACGGGAAATGCACTCTTGTCTCTCGCAAAAACGGCGGAATACCATAAGAAGCTCATGAACCGGTTGACCTAAGCCAACGGAAATGGACAGCGACTGATTGGACTTGCAAAAATCACTCGCAGCTGAAGAGGTCCGTACGGAGAAGAAGAAGACTGGCTCCTGACATTTGCTGTCCAGCGCATTGATTGATTTAGTGGACACACGAGTTCGAAATATAATTAACAGACTTGTTATTGATAAGCAGAAGAAATGTTCTCGACAATTCCCCGATTACGGGATCAGCGGCGTGTCATTTCTTTCGAGACGAGCAATTACGAATCGCTTTCAGTGGGAAAGGAAAGGTGGTGGAAGGGGTTAGCAATTAGTAGTTTGGTCCAAAATTAGGTAAATCTCGGACAAAAGATTGACCATTCACACCAACTCAAGACTCACCTAAGGTAGCAGCAGCCATTCTCATGGTAACAGGGATTTCAGCGCAAGACGAATCGTTCTCCAAGCCCACTTTTCTTTTTCTCGGCCGCCCTTTGTGGTGTTGCGGGGGTGCGGTAGAGTAGTATCCAGGCGACTCACTGCTTCGGAAGACCATATCCATCGAGTCTGAAGCGTCGCAATAATCCAAAAGTTCGTAATGGGGCCTGCAGTAGACGAATCCTTCCCTCATCCCGAAGTGGTCGCCTTTTGACAGAGGAACTCCGCAGGAAGTACACGAAAAGCAGTGCAAGTGGTAAACTGAGTCCCTGGCTCGCATCACTAGCTCGTTTGCTGATATGCCTGCACGGCATCTGCCGCATTTTGTTACAGCAAACATCCTACAAAAACATATAGTGATAAATACAGTCAAACTTGGACAATAAGGAACGGTACTAAAATTAGACAAGTTAATCAGTGTTATATTGTATAGAAATTAGTGATTAAGAGATTTCTACAAAAGCAACAATTAAAAGTTAACTAACTTTACTCAATCGTACTGTAAATTTTATTCTCATATCAATGCAGGTTTTACCGCTTAAAATGGATTATACATATTCAGACATCTATTTGACTTTATAAATTAGCGGTTTAACTTTAGCGACGAGACAATAAAAAAGTAACCATAATAAAGAAGGACGCCAAAAGCGCATAATAGGAGGCTTCCTGCATTAAAATTTATACCACCAATACACACACTGTAGTAAGAATATTATGTAGAATCATTGTAAAAATAAAACTAAAACAAGGTATCGCAACGTCAAGAGAAATCCAGTGTGCGCCAGTTCCCATGAGAACTCGCGGGTGCTGCTGACGTCCTCCGCTAGACGGCAGCACAAGGCCTAAATCCTGCAATATTCATATATTCGTATATGACATGTGTATTTCAACCAACACAAGCAAAAAGAAAATAAATAAAAATGGGGGTGTGTTCCAAATGTACAGCGGCATGGAAATACATAACATGAATACATACAGAAAGGAGTCTTTAGCATGAAGAGTGCAAATAAAGTGATCGTTATCAAAACTTGCGGGGGTTTGTTATCAAAATATCCAGCGAGAAGCTATTTACGTAACCCGATTGCATAACTGACAGGTCGGGGTGTAAATATGCCGGAACGAGGAGACCTAAAAACAACAATCCAACGGCGAATGTGTATTCACGTGTAATGTAAGCAATTTACATTAAAAGCGAATAAAAATTAATTAAAAATGCAATAAATCCGGTGCACGTCCGTGGAGGCTCTTTTTTAATTAATTGGGACAATTAAGAGCGGCCCCAGAGGAAATAAATCCACTCGGGTGCGTATTGTGAATGGAACGAGTATGTCGTTGGTAAACTCACCACAGAACTTGAACCGCCGCGTTCGTTTGCTTCTTAATTTATTATTCCTTTTTAAACTGTTTTATTTATAAGCTGGGACTTCCGAATTGTATGCGTATGAATATTTATCTGTCTGGCGAAGGACGTGAATGTTGACTGGAATAAGATGAATTCGTTGAGAAACTATTAAGATACATATTTAAAGATTGAAGACTTGGCGAAAATAAAATACAAGTATTTAATGTTTGCGAAATTTGGTTACCGAAATAATTTTACTATAGATTACTACTATACTACAACAGATTACTCAATTTCTAAGTCATACACTTACACTAAAGTGTATTATGATTTCAAAATTGAATTTACAAAACCAACCGAATTTTATTAACACAATTTTTTTCCAACTAAGAATATCTCGTGGAAAAATCTCCGAAGCATTTCCGCAAGTGACAGGTCCACTCCAGGACGTCGTGCCAAATAAAGCCAGTGTCCATTTACCACTCATGGACGAATTAATAAGAATACAGCGAGTTGGTGCGATGGTGTGTGCTTGTGCATGTACAGAGTGTGTTGGTGTGGCCGCTGGTGTGTGGGTAGGTTTCGATGGGGGCCGTTGATATTGACCGAGCTTACCAACAACATTACATGGGTTCGTGGACATTAGATGGACAGCCGTGCGGAGTCGTTTCACGATCGAATCACAGATAGTGTGTGTCAGTATTAAAATGCCTTATCTCCATGTGTCATAACATAGGAAATACAAATTATGATAAATCTATCCAGCGCCAGAGTCGCAACCTGTCCTGCCCGTTTCACATTATCACACGTGCCCCATTTATAATTCCATTCGATTGTACACTACATAGGTGTCCACCCTGATAGTTCAATCAATTGGGAAATGCATTGAATGGCATTTTATTTAATTGTTGTTAGACAGATCTTAAGATACAAGAGCAAGTGCTGTAAAAATATAAGGTATAAGATTCTTTTAACAGGACTCGATCCAAAATATAAGTTTAAATTTATTTTATATTATATTTTTTTAAATAAAGATGTAAAACTAGTAAATATAAATTTTTTTTAACATTGTTAATCGTTTATTTGATATAAATAAAATTTAAATAACATTATAGGCACTATGATAAAATGTATTAACTTAAGAAATAGAGTATGCCACTCACTCAGTCAGCTTACTATAAGAATGTTCACGCATTTTTCATAATTTAAAATTTAAAATAATGAAATAAAATTTCCTGTGTAAAATTAATCAATAGGACATACATAGTTCACCCAAAATGTGTAAGTTGGGGTCACAGTAGAATAACAAAACTAACTTATAGCACCTCTACAATTCCACAATCCACAATTTCATAATGTGATATCAGTGCATCTGTTCTGATATTTCTAATAAATTTATGAAAATACACGTTGCCATGTGAGAGAACGTAAATGTACTCGGGAATTTATAGTCTCTTCGCTGAGAATATTTGGAGTTTCCAAAGAAAAGAGTGTATGCATTTGTTTACCAATACAATAAAAAATGTTTTGATTCATATACGCAACAGCAGATGCTTTAATATAAATTTTAACTTCTATACATGATATTTGAAACCAGACCAAACCCAAGCAACAATTTTGGTCGAAAACACGTTAAAAAAGACCAATTTAGAGGTTAGCGACCTAACCAATTTGATTAAAATTTACCATGAAATTACGTCGAAATGTCGACAGTGGGGAATAAAATGGAAGTAAATTTAACGTAATATCGCGAACTATAATGGAAATTGGACTTCATGATCAAAGTTAAATATCCCTGATGTATGCCATATATTAGTAAATTTTAGGTAAACTTTAACCAATTATTTCTTACTAATATTTAACCTAAATATTACCTATTTTTAACTTATTTCTCTGTTTGCATATGGCGCATGAGCACGCGTTCAACAGTTTACATCTTTATCTAACAAATGAATAATATAATAAGTTCATACTTGTTTAATATCTTCTCCCGAAACAATTTTAACGATAAACTTCTTCCTCAGACCTTCCTTCGACCATTACATTTATACATATGGTACTCGAATAATTAAAACATTATAACTGGTTACTCTAGAACAAATTTTTACTGCGCTGCAAAATGTTCTGATGAAATCATAGATCTCACTTCGAAATATATCAAAGCCTCTCAAAAATTAGCGGGCATAACAAAATGTTAAATATTTCCAAAAAAAAAAATGAATCACATTTCTTAATGCGCCCAAGTTTAATTTATTGTCATTTTATTTGGAACATTAAAAATACTCATTATAATTAGTTTTGCGAAGTTGTAATTACTGTATTAATTAAATATTAAGCATCAAACTGTCCAAGTGGTGGTCATGAATGTTCAAGTTACGGATATATAAATATGGCGAGACCTAACGAGTTGAGCACAAAGTCTAAAATACCTTCGCTTTTGACCTATTGGTTGAATTGACTTTATAGGAGTACGAACATATCCTCAAATAATAAGTGTATCAAATCATAATGAAACAAATTGCAAAATGGTTCTAATTTTTACTTTCAGCCTTCTAAACAGTATACCTAACTTTCGCCAACACATTTGCACCGTGCATTTGTGGCATTTTTAGCAGTAGGCAATACATCTTTATAACATCAAATTTCTAATTAGTTGGTTGCCTATACGTGACTGCATTTAATGTAAATACAATAATTGGTAATGTCCTTTACAGATACTTTGTGATTTAGTTACCACTTAATTAATGATAACCTAGAATTTAACCTGGAAGAATATTTCTATTCCTCTCCGCTTTCGCCGATGTCACTGTTCTGATCATCTGTGATACTTGCACAACATATGCCCTCAATGTATCTTAATAATTTTTATTGAATTTCCATTCCTCTTCCTTTTACATATGTAATAACTTGATGTGTACTTCTACTGGTGGTTTGGCATTGTTGTCATTTTCTTTAAAGCGCTAACCTAACCTAACTTTTTCAATCGACAATGAAAACATTTAGACCAGAATTTGACTATGAAAAATTATGAACTTTAAAGTTAAATTTTTATAGTAATTGGTGCTATAGGTTGAATAGCAATTCGACCTTGGTCCGTTAGAACTAATCAGCAATCTTTTCGATTGTACTGAGGGGCAACGGTAAGAGGGAAAGTAGTAAAAATCACGTAATGGGTGGAGTTTGTTGCTGGTCTTTTAGCTCCACCTCTAAAAGTATTCTTGGTTGCATACCATCAGACATTGATCCATCAAAAATAGCTTCGTTTTTACGTTTTTTTTGAAAATTAGAGCTCACATTAAAAAAATTTATCAAAATAAAATTAATTATCCATTGTTACCTTTGTCCGGACACAAGATTTTATTCCTTTTGTTATGACAACAAGACAAAAACTAAAAATTTCGGATAAAAGGGCTGTGCCCAGACATACAGAATGATAATTAAAAACTTTTGGCGAAAACCTCACATTCCTAGGTTAAATAGTGTCGGAAAAATTTATCATACTAGGTTTGCCTTGCTGCTCAACGCCCTTAATAAATGCCTTTAAAGTTTAAAGGATATGAGGTTTATTCGAAGTTATATTTAACCAAATGTTGACCTGTTTTTTCACTTATAAGTTTCATGACTATTAAGTCATACTTTTGATGTTAGGTTTTGGTAATATAAAACTTCTAATTTTTACTTGAAACACATTTTGTATATAAAGTTAAAAATTAGGTTGCAATTTACTTAAATTTAACTTATTTAAGTTATTTTTCCTTAAGCACCGGTATAATTCACCAATGATGTTGCTTGGGAATGGTTGATGTCTTTAGAATTTATGGTTATACATCAACAGGTTTCTAAAATTAAATCAGATATCGTAATTAATAGGTATCTAAAATGTGATAGATGAAAATAAGGTACAAAGTTTATAGGTCTCGGCAATTGTTATTACAATTCAACCTAGATAAAATATTAATTTTTTTTGGGATATTAAAACTTTTACATTAATTACAATGAATCGATATTACAATTCAACTGTACAGTAATTTATTTCAAGAATATGCAAAATAGGAGTAATTTGATTATTGAATTCTTAGTGGTTTATGTATACAATTTTAAAAGTAACTTGAACAATGTATAAAGACAAACAGAAACGCTATAGCGTTAAAATTGAAGAAAAACAGAAAGTTCAATTACAAATATTTGAACCGTTACGTTAGAGGTTCTGGAATAAGTAGCAGGGCAAAATTCAAAGAACCTAAGAGGCAACATTTTTTCAACCCTAGACAAACATGTCCACCAGAATGGCCATAAATTATACTTCAACTTTTGCTTGAATGTAACAAAGGCCACAAAAGTTTTTGTTTAAATTTTGTAGATAACCTGCAAATTTTTACCAAAATAAGTTATTCAAACTTTAACTATCAATATAATGATATAAGTAGATCGTACTTCAAATAATTATTTACATCAATAATTTAATTACATATGACATTTTTAATGTTTTTCATATATAATTAATATTTAAGCACCTGAAGATGGGTATATAACCCGAAACCGGTTGTGCATTAAAAAGTAAATAGTTGAAGTACGATCTACTTATATCATTATATTAGTAAAACAACTAAATGGGTTCAAATCAAGAAAATAAAATTTAACTATCAACATAAATCCAATTCAAGGCAACTAATAAGATTCAACATTTTCAAAATAGTGAAATTCTAAGTTATCAATAATCAAAATAATAAATTTTTATGATTAAAGTTCATTTGGGAACAACATTAAAGAAATTATAATTTAATCCAATATTTTTTGTTCAAAACGATATTCATAAGTTTAATCCTGTACAAAAATTGATATTAAGCATCTTCCAACTCATAAAGGCCACGCAATATTCCCGATCAGGAGTGCTTCATCGGCCATTGTAATTATTCTTCCTCGCCATGCAGTTGTAAATATTCGTTGCATGCATTATACGTATGCGTATAATGAGTTCGTATTATTTATATTTTTATGTAGGCCTTTATGTAAAGCAGCTGAGGAAGAGCCATAAAAGTCGATCCGCCTCCTCGACAGACATGAGCGCATAAAAATAGTAATAACTTTTGAAAAATAGAAACGTCTAGACGGAAATTTATTTCCGCCATTAATGAGCGGGCCAATTTAAAAATTAAAAATGCAGTGGCAAACTCGGATACTCGGTGCCGTTTAATCGCGCCAGAAGTTCGAAGCTAATGGAGTCGCATTTTTCCCGAAGGAGTCGTTTGTTGGCCGGTAGGCGCGGCGTAATTTTCATTCATTAAAAACGGCATTTAAATTTCACGAAAAAAATATAAATTCTTACAAACTCATTAAAAACAGCACATAAAATGGTCGACTGGCCTGACATCTATCCGAGCTCCTTAATGTACGGCAAGAGCGTTCAGAAATAAATTAATGATTACGGCTACACACACTCGGCCTGGTTTCGTCGAATATAATATTGAATTAAAATGCAGTTGTGAATGAAACGTGGAAAAAAACTACATTAATTTGTTGTGCGCGGCCGTAAACAGAGGATTCCACCGGGTTCTGAAAACGTAAAAAGAAAAGATGAGGGCAAAGAAAGAACGTCGCGGAGCAGGGAATTTTAATGAGACTATAAAAGAATGTTTCCTCATTATTTTCGTTATATAAGAGGGAAGAATACCTAGATCTGCATAGATCTCACGAATAAGCAGGTGAGATGAATGGGTAACTCTTGTGCCCCTGGACTAATTTGTTGTGCTGCTGAAAGTCAGACGGATCTGGTTGGGTAGCTTTAACCCAGAGGATGATTTAACCCGTGGATGGCTAAAAGAATAAGGATTCCGACCACAACACTCTCTAGCGGAACAAAGGAAGAACCTAAATTAAATCGCAAAACACACTCCTCGGTCGATCAATATATTCAGGTTTCTGCAAAGGCGTTGGAATTTTTGGGAACAAAGAAATCCAATTTTCAACTAATTGGCCACCTTGTCTTTGTTCGAATGTCGTTATAAATACCACTGACTTATAACTATTTGATTTGGCAAATTTTTATATCGAAACTATGTTTCCCTTAATTGACTGCGAATTTATTAGATAATGTGGAATCGAACGGAAACCATTATTTACTTTTTTATACGTCGGAATCTATGGTTTTAGCTAAACTTGGAAGTAATTAATTTAAACTTTCGTTTTTTAGTTAATCTACTTTTTCTATTTAGAAATTGTTATTTTTCTTACCTATAATAGTCCTCTTTACAGTAAATATTTCCATCTCGTGCGAAACACGTCAATTCCGTATCCAAAGGTATATTACACTCGCAGCACTTTAAACAATGCGCATGCCATTGCCTATCGACGGCTAGAAGGTAGTATCTGTCGTGAATTCTGCCCCCACAGCCAGCACAAGTAACAGCTTCTGGCCCTAAAGAACCACTTAAACTGGAACAGGGTGAAACGACCCGTTCCATAGAATCACGTTCTTTCAACATTGTAGAAAGATTTTTCTTCAAATTATCGATGTAACCAATCTTGAGTTAAGACATAGTCCTGAAAAAAACATCTTTTTAAATTTCTGGGGAGCTAAGTAATGCATTAAAAAATATAATGGAAGCATTCTGATGCCTGAAGTACCATGTGAGTGTTACTGAGTTTACGTTGGACTATAAAGGCAAGTTACGAGCCTACAACTAACATAATTGGTGCATCGAAGGCTCGGTAAGGCTTCTTTGGCTAATTACCTCAATTAACATCGAACAAAATCAACCGATTTATTAGGCTTTGTGGCCGAAGAACGTTTGCCAATACCGTTCTTCTCTTTCCAACAGTATGATCCTTCCAGATCTTTCTTGATCTAATTGAAACCTGGCTTATTTACTTAAGTTTATGTATCCCTCCTTCTTCGTCTTTCTTGCGTGCAGAAAATGTTTCTTCCTCGCCTCCGTTTACTTAATGAAACGTTTCAGTTTATACTATTAGTTACCTCCGTAATTGAATCTATGTGATTTCTGTTGGACACTTTATATAGACGTCGCCAATTTGTTAATTACCGGTGGCAATTACTTTAACTCGCCATTCTGATTTGTTAATGGCTCGTTTTCATTTTATATAAGACGATGGAGAGTAATTAAGATAATGGAAATGGGACTACTGAGCTACGCACGACTCAATAACCATTGTAACATCGTCAGTTTTTTTTCTGACATATATACTGTACTGCGATATATTCAAGCTATAAGAAACAACTTGGAATTATGGTGCAAGTATTTTTGATAATTTTGGGGTAATATATTATCACAAATATATTTTCTACTACTGATATTTAAGCGATAAAACAGACAATTGCGGTGTATATTAAATGTATTTATGTAAAAATGAAGAGTGAAAAATTTAAGATAGAAATCCGTCTTGATTATACTTATAAATAACCTCACGTTTCTCGTTAGAAGAACCCAGTTAATTTGCAGAAATATGTTGCATGCTACCTACACCTGCGTCAATAAGTTGGGCCTTTGATAAAAACAATTTGAATAATACATTATATTTGTATTATTCAGTCGATTACTAGGGTTAGTTTAAAGCGAGTTGTTGCATGTCCGCTTAAATCCTGGCAAAAAGCTAACGAATTATGGTATTTCAACTGATGGGCTTATCTTGACATATCCTCATTGAATAGTTTCTCAAACAAGCTAATTTAAAATTAAATATAATAAGTGTGTATGTATCTATATAGATTGAATCACTTCGTAAAGTATTTTTGCAATAAGTATTGTGACTTCTTCAACTATCAACATCCAAATTTTTTATTAATAAGATAAAAGATGTACAATCAGTATAAACACCTTTAAATTATAATTTATTATGAGACTGTTTTGTACAAAATGTCCATAAAAGGTACATATATTAAGTTATAATTTCTGAAAGGTGCTATAGAAAGCAGCCTTACATTTTCTAAAAACTTTTTTTTAATACACGTTCATTGATACTAACCATTGAATGTGTCTATTATTAATGGTTTTTTTTAAAGAAATCACTCATAACTCTAGGCGCCACGTGCATCGTTTTTACCTTCGAGGTACAGTAATAATTACAGATTTAATAAGTCGCCGTATCTCACACTTCCTATTTGCAAAACTTAATGCGTCGCCTGCAACGGTTATTTCAATTAGATCGTGCTATCGATATATCGCGAAATGCGGTCTAGACAAATTAACTGTAATAGCTATCAGAAATTATAAACGGTTTATTAATCACCCTGAGAGTAGGTTAGCGGGCATCATAATTTCTTCTGATTTCACTTTCGATATCAGTAATTACTTTTAGATTAATAGCATCGGCCCAACCGGAATACATGCACAAATTAAGCATTTTTATTTTTCAAGTTTGTATACAGGGTGTTTAATTATTCAATGGCTGAATTACCATATATTTTTTACAGTAGTTTTCTTTAACTAACGTTCAAAAAATATAACCATCCATAATTAATTCAAATTAATATTTAAGTCAAATAGAAATGTTTGTAAAAAATTATATAAAAATCTTTCAAAAAGGGCCACGTATACGAGGTATGTTCAAATAATAATGGGAAGTGTCACTTTTCTTCAAAATATGCCAGTAATTTTGTTTTAATCCCTGAAGTGCCTCTGGAATTTAATATTATATCCATAATCCATGTTCATCATCTGTTATGATACGTTTAGTAGTTCAGGATCGCTGCTCATTTCATTCAGCAACTCCTGAGCAATCTTCACTCGGCGCAGCTTTAGGCCGAAATTCAACTATTTCCAAAATATTGCAGCACGGAATTCCATTTTTTTAAAATCTTTTTGTAAAAAATCTCTTCTGGCACCACAGTACGTGTAGCCTTTTTGGTAGCTAACTGAATAAACATTCACCAATATACCGTTATTTTACATTTTCCGTTATTTTCTGAACACAACTTGTATTCCTAATAATATCATAAGATTTACTAATTTCGTAAGAAAATCTATTATTTCTTGTGGTTTACACAGCTTCAAGCATATCTATTACTGAGAAAAACTTTTACTAACATGATTAATGTTGATATTGCATCATTAGAATTTCATTTGAATACTTAACTTGATATAGACAGTGAGTAGGTATCCATCTAAAAATACTTTTTTGGAGAAAATTTTCAAAAGTAAGCACAAACTTTATAGTGTGTCAAACATAGAAATTACTGGTTCTTTCTAAAAATATATTTGCAAAAACTGTTCTAAGCAGACGAAACACACATATTCATCTCTAAATTTATTTTTGTATCATTATGAGCTTGTCACTTATTCGCAGTACTTCAACAATATATACCTAGTTTCAACCAACCCGAGTGTCCCCTGTTTTAATATTTTATACTCAGATTCACAAGTTTTCATTTTAAAACAAATCACGTATGTTTACATAAAAATATATTTTATGAATTTAGATGTTATGGCATTGAAACTATTGAATGTTTCCTTTAAAAAAAATCCTTTGTTCTTTTTTCAAGTACAAACAGCTTTTCATAGTTTTCTTATGCATTAATAGTATTTTGCAAAAATGGATGTCTCTAAAATCGTAAAATATTTAACGCGTATTTATTCTATGTATGGTATCAAAGACCAAAATTTAGTAAAATCATTAATATCTTAAAAATTTCCAATATTAGATTAAAACAAAGTTCGTGAGGGGGTTTAGGAAAGCAAATTAGCAATTAAAGACGATATTTTGTACCCTCCCATTAGATATATTCTGTTATTTTTTCGGGATATGGTGTTTTCAATACCAACATTATATAAAAAAATCTGGGAATACCATGTATATTATGCATGTATTATGGCTCTTAGTACAATTTCATTTAAATTAATAAAAAAGAATTAAAAATAATTCCAAGCTTTCGACGCGTGGGAAGCGCTTTGAGTTTATTTCGTACATATTTTTCAACCTTGAAAACCATCTCCAGTCGAAAAGATTACACATGCGATTATTCTCCAGATTGATCTTTGTTATTAAACGCTGGTTGCGGTCGCAAGAAATCTGGAAAAATAAGATTCCTTTGTTCGTCCCCGAGCTTTAGCCTGTTGATTAGTGTGTACGTCTGGGCATAAACATTTTTATTCCTAATATATGCACTTGTTGACAGGAGCAGATTCACTCTTATGTTAATTTGAAGATAACCGTGTTAGTAAGCCTAAAGACGGAAACCCAAGTTTTAAATAAAATTAATTTATATGAAATTCGGTAGCCCAGGGCGGCCACATCAAACAACCATCTTAATCCTGTTTACAAATTAAACATTTTTATGCCGGATATGTGCATTATTATCTCACTGGATATTAATTCTCGGGGATTAGCATCATTAAAACGCGAACTAAATGCACTTTTGGGAACAATATCCTTCCAGTAAGGATTAGGTTATCTCTTTTCTTTAATCATTTGTTTTAATGACCCGGGCATTGCTACATGTGTACGTATATGTGTAGCACATGCTATTTAATTTTATATAAAATAGTTGTAAACATTTAATATTAGAACTCGTCCCTAAAAATAAATATTACATTAAACACCACAAGGCGTATACATAATATACATACATACAAGCATTAAGAAGCCAATGCACCCTTATTAAATAATCCAAACATATAATTAAAATATGTATTTGATACATAGTTTCAAGATAAGCAAGCTAAAATATGCATAAATTAGAAGGCTGTAAAAGCGTAACTCCCATTTTTGCCGCATGTTTTAAATAAAACTATTTCCAAACAATGGCAAATATTCTATTTTGACAAAAAACCATTGCAGTTTTTAAAATTCCCAAAAAATATTTCCGCCGCATATTTCTAATTTGGACGACTTACATGGAAGTATGTACTTCTTATGCACATATTTTAGGGGAATAGTTTTTTTTAAACCAAGTAAAAATATCACTAATATCCAGTAAACAAGACTGCGTGTGATTTTCATCGCCGTTGAAAATAATGACAATTAAGAGTTATAAATGCGAAGTTATACTATAGAAAATGGTTTCTTACATTTAAATAAGCGTTAGTCCTTAATTAAGGCTGAGGTTAATAAAATATGCGCCTGTCTCATCAAATATGCGCACAAAAATGTCAACAATGCGCATTAAAGCTCAAAAAGCTTGCCTCAAAGAGTTCGTTTTCTATAGGTCATTAATTTTTTACAGTAAATTAATATACAATGACCATTATAAATGTACAAGCTTGTAATAGCGGTTGTAGTTTAGTATTATATACGCACATAGTATACTGCACAATTAGTGTTAATGGTTAATTTGTTACAGAAGGTAGTTTCAAAGTTACTTGTAAGTTCCAATTCCTTGTTAAACATAGTGGTGTAATTCTATTGAATTTTGTCGAGCATGTACGATTAATGCCCTTTAGTTTGTTTATTATCCTTCTAGTTATTTAGATATTGCAATTACAAAATGCTGAGAGTAATTTGCAGGTGTATGCTAAAATTCCTAAACAATTTAGTTTTGTATATGTGCATTTAAGCTCTTTTGTTCAAAAACAACGTAGCGTTTAGGTATATAATATTTTGCAGCCAGTTTTGCTCACGTTTCAAATTTACTCACGTATTCCCATCAATAAGTTTGCGGTGTGAACACAAAAAATATATGCATGAGCAATCAGCTCATACAAATTCAGAATAAAACACTGGGGCCGGGTACAAGCGCTGCTGCCTGCCCTAAGCTGGGGCATAAGCAGATCAAGGGGGATTACAATGAATAGTACCTGTTAAAATAAACAAAGCCCCAGGGTTGCGGGAAATATCCATGGGGCGATTTTGGCGTTGGGTTTGTTATTGACCGCTCAGCTGCAATGAAGAGATGTGCTGACGTGAGCCCTTTATTCATTGATAATTCGCTAAAAATCAAGTACAATATGGCTCGCTGTCGACAGTTTAATTTTATACCTGACAAACTGTATACAGCTATATCAGTTTTAGATACGTTATTATTACGCAGTAGTCTTTCGAACAATTTTAATAATATGAGCAGTACAATGATTTTAATGTTGATAACACTATTGTATATACATCGTGTAAATGTAAAATTGATAAAAATTCAAAAATTGCACTATTTATTTAAACTGCGTAATTTAGAATCTAGTAAACAATGTGCTTTGCGCTATTGAAAAAAGGAATTGTTATGAGATTACGTGTGAGAGAAACTAAAGTTTTGTAATTTTAATGGAAGTTTAAGGTTAGTTTAAAAAAATGTTTAATTTTATTTCATAATGTGCATTTATATATTATTAATTTAAAAATTAACGTTCCAGTAAATATGAAATAATTGCAGTGAAAACACAAAAATGCACATGTGCTATTAATAAATTTTTGTGGTTTGCTTGTGCATAGAAACCGAAACAAGAGACACGCCCCCTGACACGGCAGCATAGATAAAGGTAAATGCGTCGCTAATTACTACAAGCCCACTGTCCAAGCCAAGTACAACATATAATTTGATACGATACACACTGAATGTAGGCAATATAAATGTTGAGTTTTTTATGTGCAAGGTTTTGTTAATGTTTTTAATGACACCTTTTGATCGAATTCGTCAGTTTAAGCGGTCGCCAATCATTAATAGACATGAAAAAACAAATTGAAAGGGGACATACTTTGTTGAAGTTAAGAAAACATAATGCAAGGCCTACTAATTACACATGGCACTCGTAAACATCAGATGCAATCCATCAAGGCAATGACAATCTAAACTGGCCTTTCTACGTTATGCCTAATGAACAATTAGAGTGAATAATTACCGCAATAAATAACAAATCCTCATTTGTCCATCGGGCTGGCGCACATCCGATGCAATGCAACAAAAAGAACACAAACAATTCGCACAACACAGAGCTCTCGCCGCAGATAAGTTCGATATAGTTAGTTCTAAAACCGGCCGCCGTTAGATTAACTAAAACCGACGGAACTGCACGCATCTAACGTTCCGTTTCTCTCCGAATCAAGGATGCTGCGGAAGGACCGCCTCCTGGGTGTACGCAGGATTCAGTGGCGCCGCCTACCGAGCGCCTCGCGTTCCCGCCCAATGAGGCGAGACTATGGTAGATCGAGGTAGGCTCTTATTGGTTTGGTGTGACACTGTTTATGGCGTGTCATAGCCGCCGGGATTTCTACGATTTGACAATTGCACAAGGAATCACTTCGGGATTACATTCTGCTTTTTTCGACGCTTTGCACCAAATTGATTTATCGATTCCGATGTCGCGGCTTTCTCCCTTATATCTGCTGTGTCTCTGCGGGATTTTTGTAACATGCAAATGCTGCTATGTGGGAATGGTTTTAGGTTGAGGAAGGGGGTTCATATATCAAAATGTCTCAATAGACTATAGCTAGAAAGAAAGTGGGAGAAGTAAAGAAACATTTATACTCATTGATTTTTTTGATACCTGCATAAAATGCATGAAGAGAATGAATACTTTAACATAATTAAATACATATGTATACAGCCTGTTTAGTGGACGAGTTGCCAGTGGGTGGTGACACAATTCTCAGGGCCCCAACGCGTAAGAATTGTATCTCCACCCACTGGCAACTCGTTCACTAAACAGGCTGTATAACGTAATGTTATGATCAAGGTGCGTATGTGCAAAACGTATATTGGCCCATCTGAAACAAAATAAATTTTTGATATTAGTTAATAATCATGCCACTAATAAACGAAAGTCTCTCATTCTAGTGCATTTATAACATTATTCTTGCGGGGTGGGAGTAGCTCACCCTTTTCTTTCTCCCCACAGGATATGATGATAGTTGAGTTGTAGAACACCGTGAAATTTGAGCCATTATCTTCATCCTATCGCCGCTTATACGTACACTAGGGGCATATGCACTGAATTGGACCAATTTCCTTACATTTCAGCACCCACCCCACATCGAATTACCAAAAATATAGTACTTGGGGAAATGACCAATGATTCCAGTAAATGTACGGAGTAGAAAAATTTGTTTGTAGATTTTTCATTTAATAAATATCTCAATTCTAATAATAATATACATGGTGTTTTCTTTAAATAGTTGCCAGTGGGTGGAGACACCAATGCTCATGGTCACCAACACGATTGGCATATAATAGAAGATGAGTGATCGCTTTGGTGACCTGAGAATTGTGTTTCCACCCATTGGCAACTTTATAAAAAAAATAGTCTGTAGAATTTATTTATACTATTTTTTTTTTATGTCAATTAGTTCAAGTTGCTAAAATTCGAATCAGAGACAAATTTTGTATGTGGGTACTAACTTAGAATTAAAAGTTTTATAGTTTAAATTTCAAATGAATCTTATTATAGCATTTTTTTCAGAAGTGGAGTAAATTGCACGCACTGGTCTGTTGAATTTCCTTTTCCCACAATCAAGAAATACTAATCGCCAATTTTTGTTTTGCATATGCAAATCAATAAAGCTCGCATTAGTTCAAGTGCAGGCAATATATCCAGCGGGCTCGAAACGAAGCTCGCAGCTGTGTGACGAAACCCCATTAATTAGAGACTTGCATGCATTAGCATTGAATATGGCCATCCATTCCTTGGCGGAGGCTCGACCCAGATTGTCTGGTCGGGCCCCGAGCTTGTACTCAAGCGGCTACGCGGTGGATAGGCGAGAGGGCGACTTGTAAGTGGGTAAGAAGATGCGAGTAAAGTAACAGTCGCTAAACAATAGGAGCACCTGGTTAGAGTAAGCCGAAGATAAACCAGAAACGGAAGCCCCTTGGACGGACGCGCACGTCAGTCGGCATTGTTTTCCGGCCGAGCTGCGAATGATTTAGGACCTCTGAGATAAGCCCTGATAAGCGCCATTATGTCCAAACACAATCAATCTTGATCAAAGAGGGCGATAGTGGCCCGAGTTGCAAGGCGATGTTCACTAGAAGAAGTCGTAATTTATGTGCTCCATGGAAATTAGCACAGAACTAGTGCAATTGTGTCTTATTTGCCATCCCTATACGTGGAGAAATTGAATTATTGGAAGACTCGTGTTGTAGAAAAGTCTTTTAGGCATGTAGGGGTAGTAGTGGATTACATATGTATATGGATACATAGACTGATCCAAATTAAGTGCCCACCATTGTCAATTATATGTTATTATCAAAGGCATCGTTAATCTAACACCAAACGTTAAAACCGAGTCAAATAGATTTGAGGTCCTCTTGGATTTACCAACAAGAGATATAATTATTCTCTTCACCAAAGTAATGCCGCTTTTTTATTGCAAAAAAATGCGAAACTTATTTAATATGTTAGGATATTAGTTATTGAAATTTTGGTGACAGAACTTAAGAAAAAAATGTTATTAGGAACTAATTTCCACATTTTCTGAATCCTATGAACAGTATACAATTCTTAAGATAATATCCGGTAATTTCCAATTTCTAACTCTTGAAGAAGTATAGTGATATTAATTTCTGGTTCTAAACCTGAAATAGGTAGGTATCTACTATAACAGGAAAATCATACAAGATAATGGGATTTCCATTTAAAAAATGTTATTTTTGCATTCCTTTAACCTAATCATTTCTAAAAATTCTACAACATAGTCTATTAATTTGAACAATTGAGTACCTACATGTATATCTTTACTAAGGATAGACCCATTTGGACAAGCCTGGCATAGAACTTTGTTGTATTTTTAATTTTTCTGTCTATAGTTTCTACAAAAGCTCATACAAGCAACGTTTCAAAAGTTAAGTATTCTGGTATCCTTTCTTCCATAAATCATGCGGTATTAATCTACTAATTTTAGATAGAAGCGGTGGATCTCATTTCGCCAATCAGTGTAGAATTCTGTCTAAATTCGAGGGTATATTATTCCATTAGGACACCACTTCCTGAAGCCATTTATAATTTTCTTTTTAATTCCTTGTATTTTGCAATCTGTCTCTAAATTTGACAATAAACAAAAGTGTTGACATATTGATGTGATGACATGTTAGGAACTTGCCCACTGGCTCATTCCCCTAAGCAAAAGTACAATTAGTAAGTTATGACTTATGAACGATGCCGAAGAGTTTCTGTTAGGTCTAACAGATTCACGGCCTGTTCCACCAACTTGTCTTAAGAAAATTCTTATCTAAGTTTTGCTTAGCTTAAGTTTGTGCTTAGACAATATTTTCGTTTCACCAACGTGTTTATGTCTTAACTTAGTTAAAATTTGCCTAAGCGAATTCGTTCAGCTGGCAACATTGCATACGAAAATTATTTTGCTGGGAATTTTAAATTCGCGATTGGTCCAATAAGCAATCCGATCGGCTTCCGCTTTCGGTGTATATGTTACGGGTAAAGTTAGAATAACGGTTAAACTTAGGTTTACCCGGGTAAACTGCACAATACCCAGAAAACATGGATAAAGTCCAGAATAGGATTGAAATTTTACACGTTT